>JAQGAE010005510.1:0-11159 GCA_034696685.1 Julus scandinavius
AAGGTGCTCTGGATTTACAACAACAGCTTTGTTCACAGGGGCTATTGTTAAGTACTCTAAACAAATGTTTACTAAATTCGCCACATTCCACTTTTGAAGAGGGGTTCTCGATTGGTCAATTATCTTGAGTTCCAAATTTAGCAGCGTTCGTCCAATAAGGGGCGTTGCGTCGTCCAAAAATAACCCAGAGGAAAGGTAAAAAAATGCAGGTGGAGGAACCGTCCCATGATAAGCATCCATTCACAAAAAGCAGGAGGGGTCACACGGGTAAGTGGAGAGGGTCTACCTGCAACGGGGAGGTTGACCCCCGGATAGTAAGAGCCTGGGAGAGTGCAACATGGCCGACACTTTCAAGTTCTTGATGGGTGGCGATGCCATTACCCCCTTTAAAAAACAACCTCTTCTGAACAACAAAGGAACTGGCCGAATAAAAAAAAAAGTACTACAGTAGTATGTACTAGTCCAAGAAGGTGCATGCTCCATCCCAGGGGCTTGCAAGAAGAAGGCACAACCACATTCCGCAAGGGGTCAGCCTGCATTCTTGGCGGTCAAATAGCGCAAAAAGCGGCTTTGCAAGAAGGACAGAACCCCCTTTCTGAATCTTTTTTCTCACGCCGTACCCCCTCCCCCCAATAGCCGCTAGGCGGAGCAACGAAAATGGCGCGCAAACTTTCCCGCCATCTGGGTCTACCCAAACAAAGGCACATGGCTTGCCACTACTACTACTATTACTATACATCAGCCATTTTATATACACTATACTACACACAAAAAAGTGAATTATAGTACCATGATTAAAATACTATCGATTCGTTTATTTTTATTGGGGCATTAGCCTCTATAGTGGGGGCTTGCTGGTTCTATCAGTTATTTTAAGGATAAAGACCTTATTTTCCATCAGTAAATAAAGACACTGCACTGACTGTCCAAACTAAAATAGACAAAGAGCTATATTTCAGCGAGAAACAATGTCCTCCTTCTCCTTAAAATAATGCCCTTCCATTGTTCAAAATCATAAAATCCTGCCTGTTTTCTTAGAAAACCTCTCGTAAGTTAGGGTGTCAATTTCGGGTAAGAGTTGCATATACTACATACACAAAAGTGAGAGTTTCGAGACTGATTCTCGAGATAATAGTTTGTGAATTGCAGGAGTTTGGGATGAAATGTGAGAGAAAAATGGGGAGTATGTGCGAACACGTGTATCAATGTCTGAAACAATGGTCCCCTAAAGCTAAATCCAAAAATACACTTTGAATTCACAAAGTTTAAGACGAGAACGTTAAATGGGGCATTTCCTTTGTGTAAAATCTATTGCCCCAGTAAAAAAAAAAAAAAAAAAAAAAAACGCGGCAAAACCCCAGACCTTTTTTTCCTGAAAGTAAAAATAAAAAGATGAACTGATAAAACTATAAATGCGATAGAAATTCTGGTATCTACATCGATTCTCATACGTCATAAACTGGGTTTTTCCAAATACTGAATGTAGACGACACAAACCTGAAAATGTGAATTTGTAACCTCTTTGCTTTGGTTTCACTAAAATAGTTTTATAATGTACCATTATCGACATCGTGTGTTTTAATGGCTCACTTGTCTCCACATTTCATTGCCAATCCCTAGAATTGCGAAAACCATGTTCATGACACTTCCCCAATAATTACAAATGTGGTATTAAACAAATACAATTCTCCAATACAGTGCGAGGCAATTGTCATGGATCATCACTTTGGCAAATAGAGCATACAAATGTATACATCCTGAATTTAATTACCAAATTATCAAGTACCCAATATCTGTCACGCAATCACTTTCAACGTTACATGCGAACGTTTTTAAATTGTGATTACTTGGATGCACTCGTCCTTTGATTAAAAATGTATTTAATGATTATACTATACTTATATTTTCCCCATACATAAATATGCTTATATGTGTATACAGCACTAGTACAATTTCGTGGAAATAATTAAATTACTATTTCCAATGATTTAATTAAGATGTGTAAGTCTGGGACGTCACAGTCACGTGCTGTTCTAAATCTCGTGCACATGCTGTTCTAAATCTCCTTGCACATGCAGTTTTTAATCTCGTGCTTGTTTGGAATTCCATTGTTCTTGTTTTGGGAAATTGGAATGCTTTTCTAGTTCAGCTTCTCTTTAACTTCTTGACGTTTAAAATAAATAGTTCACATGTAACTTATCGTTGAATTCAGTTTATTTGGAAGTTATTTCAAAATCCAAGTCTTTTTCTTGCAGATTGTTACCACTAAGAAAACCCCAAAAAAACCGCTGATCTAAACCATGTTTCTACGTTAATGTCAACAGAAAACACGAAAATGCCATTCTGATAATTGTACACAACACAACCCAGGGTTTTAGCGGACAATGGTGGTGCATCGTGGTTTGTGTTTTAAGCCTAACGCCTCGTGGTTGGTAGTACGCACTGTACGCAGCACCTAGGGTAAACGGACGCTGGGTTTCGCGCCCAATTATTTCTCCTTACAACGAGAGTAGGGGGGGAACGCCGTAGTAAGCGTTTGTAAGGTTGCTAGGCAACAGACGAGAATGAGGGGGCCACGAGAATGGGAAAAAGAGGAGAGGAGGGGAGGGAGGTACCAAGAGGAGAGGATGCGGAGAAGGACAATCACCCAGAAAGGGGGCGGTACCGAGGCTGGGAACGCGCCAAACGGCGCATCCAATCAGCGTTCGTCCCGCCAAAGAATGCCAAGGGCGTGCTCCAACACCATTGGTCCAAATGGCCCACATTCGTTCGAAAAACGTGACGTCGAGCCGCTTCACCGCCGCGTGCAGACATAGGCGAATGCGCGCCAACTAGATCCGTGTCTGGGACGCTGAAAAAGGCGAAAAAAAAGTGGAAAAACGCCAGTTTGAAGCGTAGAAAAACGACATCGAGTGCGAAACGTCGAAAAATACGTTTTCCCCTGTCTTTTCAGAGCGTCGATCGTCATTTTCAACGTTTATCCGCCAGTGTTATGGTACCGGCGCATGGATACTCAGCGGTGAACAGGCCCAGTGTTGTTATTACTAGACAATTATATGCACCGAAGAAAAGCGTTCAGTTAACAGTGTGGTATCGAGCGGAGAAGGTGTTCACGGTCTTCGTCTCTGACCACATCTCTATTTATTCGTTTTAAATTATTCATCTTAGTTGAAAATCTTGGTCGCGGTCATCTCCGGTACGAGATAGCATCAAGTGTGACATATTCGCCTCTTTGGATTATATCGTTATTCGCCATCGTCCTAGAATCTCATTTTGCTAGCATCGTTACCATATTGCGTGTCCACGACACGAGCCATTCAAACTGTAGATTTTTGGGAAAACGTGGATTATACGACGGCGGACTTTGTTCACCGTATGGTGCGTTTCATCTTAACAAGGAATACTCCGAGCAGAGCCACCATTTTTCCCATCGTTCTATCTGGAGGCAAATACCATCTTCTGAATTCATGTGTTATACGTCCCCAGTCTTCACCCGCCACACATACGGAGGTAGTGACAAAAGACGATGTTAGGACGCAGAATGCCAGCTTTTAACGTTTTTACTACATCCACACCAGTCATGGATAAAGAACGGCAATGCAGTAAGTCTCCATTCCTTCCATCAATTTTCCTCCCCAACAAAAACCTCCATTATCAACGGCGGTGGTGTCTAATTTGTGAATTTTTTGTTTTAATCTAGCCCGAGAACCCTTCGACAAATGTTATCGTATCGGCAAAGTATTGGGCAAGGGTGGTTTTGGGACCGTGTACCGCGGTGTACGAGTTAAGGACAATATGATGGTAAGTCTCGAAAATAATCCCTTTCGAAATTAGTATAGTATTTATTATTGCCGTGTTTTAATACAATTTCTTTCGTTTTTCTTAGGTTGCCATCAAGCACATCGCCAAAGATAAAATCACCGAATGGGGACAGGTAAGAAAATATCAATACATATTTTTCTAAGGTTTTTTATGATCAGTTTTTTCAAAAATGCGCTGCTGTTGTGTCGTAATTGTGTTGGTACCAGGGGGAGGAGGTGGTGGTGGTAGTTTGGATAGTAACCTAAATACCTTAGGTGAAGTCAGCCTTTCTCAGAAAAAGCTAAATTTTAGGTCAACTCCGCATTTTTGAGGTCAACTTAGTTCGTCTAACTTCTTGCGTAACGGCAACAATTTCTTAACGCCATATGTAGGCAGTTTACGAACGAGAAAGTCAACGTCTTGGATTTCCCACGCTCGAGGAATTTTCAATATTTAAACAAAACGGTGCCGTGATTTTAAGAAGTTGGTGGTGGGATCTTTTTTTTTTTAGATCTAGATAACTCTTATTCTGATTACGATTGAGAGCGAAGCGAAAAAAATCGCGATTATCCTCGTAATAAAGTGGATCGCCAATAAAATCAATACAAAAAAAAAAAAATCTTGAAACCATCAGTCAGCCTCGAGATTCGTAGAAAAAAAGGATGACGATAAGCATCCTGGCGCCGATATTTCGATCCCATCTCCTGTTATCAGTTCCTCCTACCTAAGAGCGTTGCTCAATGTTTGGCAATATCAATAAAAAAGCGCCAGAGTCATGCTCGTTGGCATCCATTCAATCCACGACAGAAATCATTTCGTCCCCGAAAGCATGTTAAACAGTTCCCCAATAAAAGATGATTATGACACCCAAGACATGAATTTCAGAGAAATAGCCTTACTCGGGAAAAACGCAAACGGGGGAGGGAAATTGAGGGTTGGTTCAAAATTCCTTGGCCGCCTGCCATCACTGCCAGAAGGTGGTTGCCTAGGCGACGGCGTGCGTAAAGCCCCCCTCATCACGTGACGTCACGAGGGCGGGAAAACCAGCGCGTATTTTTCACTTGCCACGTGGATTCGATCCCGGATGTGCGTAACCAAAACAAAAGAGGCGAGACAAACGGTTACTCGATTGGAAATTCAAAACAAAAAACAAGAATTACCGTGTTCGGAAATCAAGATTTGAAATAAAGTTTTGCTTTTTTGAAGCCGTTATCCTGCAACATCTTCAAACAAATGTAATAAACCAGAAGTTTTTAACTTTGGTGACACGAAATATTGTAACTGACACAGTAGCTGAAAAACAATGTCAAATTCACCTGTTTTCTGAATTTCGTGACCAACTAGCCATGTTTCCAGTGTTGATTTTTCGAACATGGGTAAACATAGCGCAGATTTTCCAGCATAAACAGCTGTTGGAAAGTGTACAAGGGCAAATTTTCTGTATGTTTAGGAGAGGGTGCTTTTTTTCTTCTTCTAATTTTTGACTTTTTTTCCCTCCTCAGATTAATGGACAAAGAGTTCCCTTGGAAATCTGCCTGCTTCGCAAAGTGTCCCATATTACGGGAGTGATCAAAGTGTTGGACTATTACGACATGAAAGACAGTTTTATCATTGTCATGGAGCACCCGGATATGGTGAAGGATCTGTTCGATTTTATTACGGAGAAAGGACTTCTGGACGAGAATCTCGCCCGCACATTCTTCCGCCAAGTGGTGGACACGCTCATCCAGTGCCACAAGGCAGGAGTCATCCATCGTGACATTAAGGACGAGAACATTTTGGTCGACCTCAAAAATCATTCCTTGAAACTCATCGACTTCGGATCCGGAGCTTATCTCAAGGATACAGTGTACACGGATTTTGATGGTAAGCCCCGTTTTCTGTTCTTGCATTTCACATCGCATGTTTGGAAGGGTGGTCGCACATTCTACATGATAACTTGTCCAAGATGCCTCATATCTAGTTGAGTCTGTGTTCAATTTGCGATCCGAATTAGGATTTTGGGATGTTGAAATAACTTCCAAATTAAATTGAAAGATGAGTTACATGTGAAGAATTTATTTTAAACAACAAGAAGTTAAGAGAAACTGAACTTGGCAAGAATTCCAAAAATAATAACGTTCCACATGCAGTTGCATGTGCACGAGATTTAGAACAGCACGTGCCTATGACGCCACAGACTGATAGGAAGGAATATGACCACAAAAAACAAAATGGTGCCAACCAGGTTAAGCTTTTGTAATGCCACTTCAGAGCTGTTGTCAAACAAGATTGCGTTGAAATGCAAAAAGTACGCGCTTCTGGAGCCAAAAACATGACCTTTTGGAACTAAATAGGCGTACGAGAAGTACAATTCGGAACGTTGAGAGGAGAAAAAAAAGGAGAGACTGGGATTGCGTTACCTTAAATGGAATGCACCACTTGCTTTTTTTCAAAATTTGAACGTTCAAAAAAACCCGTTGTGGATTCTGGAAATAGCAGCCCAATTAACGCCGTTGGCCATCACCTCTTGAGAAAAAATAAAGCGGGGAGACTACATTCCTGCATTCTGCTGAAGCGGAAAATGCAAAAAGAAGCAGAGCGAAGATGGATTACAAAGAAGATAAAAATGACACCCGAAAAATCATAAGGGGGAAGTCGAATGGCGACCATTTTTTCAGCGTCCGCGATAAAATTAGGCTGTGGCACGAGGATTGTCTCCTCGTTTCGTCACAGCGGGCATTGTTCCAACTTGTTACAAATTGAAACGTCTGCTGGAATTGCAAGACCCAGAGCTCTGCTATTTTGTTCCAGCAATGAATGGGCTTTCAAAGATGCTGTTTTGTCACACTGGTGGCTGGATTGGGACCTCACCAGATGGCAATTTGCAGGGTCGCGACCATTAAAGGCTCAAATTTAGTTGGCACGACCAAAAATAGTCTGGTAGCGTGGTGAGTTATGGGTTCGAAAGCAGCCAAAACAATGTGAGGTATGGCGATAAAAAAAAATCCCCGAAATAACTCTCGTCCTGGGTGCTAGACAAAAGCCATTAATTAAATTTAGCAGCCGTCGTCGTCGTCGTCCCCAGCAAAGTGTAAATCGCAGATTAATTTGGAGATTAGCCAAGGTTAGCCAGTTTGTGAGACACACGACCTATGCCGGAACCAGTCATTTTTATCGTTCCGAATTTGCAGACGTCTGCGACACTCGTTGACCCTGGCCGAGTGGTCAAGCGGTGGTGTTAAATGTAGGCGTTCCGTTATGCGCCATTCAAAGTCCCGCCCACATTTTGGTGACACTGCTACACACCAGGAAGCCAGGGAAAAAGAGATGGGGGTTTTCTCCCTAGCCAGGGGTAACACTGCCCCCTACTCCGTCTATTCCCCCCGACAGTCGGCGGTATGGCCAATGTTGATATAATGAACGAGGAAGTTAATAAATATATCGATTTTACGCCCAAATTAGGGCAGGGTTGGTTCCATTGTGGCAAAAAAGTGGGGATTGAGAGGGGGAAAATGCACGATCTTGTTAAGAAGAAGCGCCGCGCAAATTACTACCCCCGGAAGTAGGTCAGTTTACACAATAAATAGAATTTAGGACAATATCCTTGACGTAAAAAAGCGTCGGCCTCAAAATATAAAACACGACGCTCCGTATGTTGCAACCTTTTTTTCTTCTTCTCCTCCTCTAATTAAAGCCTAATTCGAGAAGCAGAGGCTTTTTAAATGTTTAACCACCTGGTTGGCCGATAAGCCACGCAGACAATTGAAAATGGCGTCTTAAACAAGATGGCCGACATTGGAATGCAGTTTTCAGCTTGTTCTAAACGGTCACTTAAGAACTAAACATAATCTGGGATTTTACTTGTAAAAACCGTGACATCTTATTGTCTTTGAGATGCATTTTTTTTGGAATTTCGCTCATGGTATCCATTTTTTTCTTCTTCTTCTCTACAGGAACCCGTGTGTACAGTCCTCCCGAATGGATCCGTAACAGTCGCTACCATGGACGCAGCGCCACCGTGTGGTCGATGGGTA
Organism: Julus scandinavius; assembly: GCA_034696685.1. Taxonomy (NCBI): domain Eukaryota; kingdom Metazoa; phylum Arthropoda; class Diplopoda; order Julida; family Julidae; genus Julus; species Julus scandinavius. The sequence continues at coordinate 7,818 of JAQGAE010005510.1, forward strand.
TTCTCCTGTACGACATGGTGTGCGGCGATATCCCATTCGAGCAAGACGAACAGATCATGAGGGCAGAGGTCCACTTCCGGCACCGGACGTCGGCGGAATGTCAAGACTTGATCCGGAAGTGCTTGCAGATTCGCCCCAGCGACAGACCCTCTTTGGAGGAAATCTTGCTGCACCCCTGGATGACGTCGAAGATCGAGGTGGCTAGCACCCCCACCCCCGCCCAAAACGTTCCTGGCCGAAGGTCCTCCGTTGACCAACAGTCGTTTGACCAGACCAGTACGTCCAGTCAAGAGAGCATTTGATGTAGGAATGCGTTTTTAGCTACAATTTATTAATTAGCGAATTTTTTAGGAGTATAATTAAGTCATTTATCGCGAATACATTTTTCCATGCAAAACCAAGTGTTTTGGTTTTTCTTTAAGTTATTTTGTATAGCGAGTATGCAACTTGTAGTAGCGTGAAGAGAGGGTAGGGGCTTATGGGGGAAAGGGGGTTAGTAGTTAATAAGGGGTGGCGTTCCGAAGCAAAACATTGGGGAGCATGACCTTTCCAATATGGCGGCGGTCAGGGAACGAAAAGACCAAAAAAAAGCCATCTTAGGTTTCGAGAATAAGGACCAATTATCATTATTTATTTAAGATAAGGCGGAAACCCTTTTTTTAGTGCGTGCTCAATTTTTCTCACCCCCCTCCTCCTCCTCCTCTTGTGAATATGTCATCTTTTTACGCAAAGCCCCGCCCATTTTCATACGTCATTAGTTGGGATGCAGAATTCTGGTTTGCGAATGCGAAAATATATTTTAAAAAACGCACCCACTTTCTAACGAGTGCATATTTAAACCTACCCCAAGTCTTAAAAAAATGTCGAAGTTGGAGATCTATATGAATTTAGTCGTGATGTTATTTCCAGAATGTGGGGGGTTTGATGATATCAAGTCCAACCCCCCTCAATCTGGGTTTTAATCAAACTCCACTTTCCAAAAATGTATACGAATTTAAATTGTGGCCGTTAATAAGTGCGCGTATTTTTTTTCTGTTTCCTTAAGTAATCTTGCTTCGGAACTGAATCTGCATCTAACTTCCTCTTTTTACCCCCACCCCCATCGGAATCGATTTCACATACAACCATATATATATATATATAGATATATGCCTTGTTATGAAACTAATGCTAAACTTTGATCAATGCAAATCGTTTGTTTTTTTTTGTTTGTTTTTTCTGTTTTAAGAAATGTCAGCCCATCCAAAACCACCACTCGTTACTACTGAAGAATTTTTCACTTGAATCCTCCACTATTCCTCTCATTCTTGTACATATTCAAAACCCATGTCATTTTTAGTAAAAACCAAGGGGGGGAGGGAGATTTAGGAATATTTTAGGCGAAAAAGTTGGACTTGACACCCAGTTTTGGTTGCGTCATTGTCACACATTCCCTACTAATCTATTGTTGATTATTACGAATTGTGCTTTTCCAATTGTTGTGGGGAATTATGTCAACTTTTGTGTTTGGGAATAGAAGCCGTGTAGAATGTAGATGGCGCTCTCAATCGCCCGCAACCAATTTTGGGAGTTCTACGTGGTTTCTATAGATAAGTTTTCTGGACGTAGAGCTCTTATCGTGCGATTAGCAAAACGGAGTATTTAAATTTACATTACTTCAAAATCCTAACTAGATGATTAATATATGTGTGTGTATAATATCGTGGCCCGTGTATTTGACGGGGTAAAAATTATTCAGATAGGGGCCAACTTAGAAAAGGGGAAAAAGTATTAAATGTGATGTTCTAAGTCTTTATTTTAATCGCCCAATAAGAGCAACGTCCAGAAAATGAATCAATTATTAGAGAATTGTCTCCTCCTCCTTACTGTAAATAACTATTTGTACATTTCGTCTTCTTGCGAAGGGGAAAATAATGGCTTTTGGTTGCCATTTTTGTTGTCACTGGACCACATGGCCAAGCGTTTTTAATGTTTGCTTTTTTTTTTTAATATTTAAGTTGTTTTTTTGCGATATTTTTGTTGGAAATTATTGCCAAATTTAGTGTTTTTAACGTAGTAGCAAAAGCAAAAATGAAAAAAAAGACCAGGTACGACTCGCACATTTTAAACACAACATGTAACAAGTTGAGACCTGTAGAACCTTTCATTACATTTAGTAGCAAACTGTTTAAACCAAATTTGAGAATTAAATTTTACCACATCTTTTATTTTGAGTTGGTTCGTGTGGTTTGTCTAAATTGCTCAAATTAACTTGAAAAATTCAATTTTTCCAACTGGTAGAATTTCGCAAAAAAACAAGAAAAAAAAGAAAGTAATGGCAGCATTTTTAAGTTCCTGTTTTTTTTTTCCAAGCCATATTTTGTTTTTGTGTCCAGTTCTGAAAACCATTATTCGTAATTTATTGAGAGCTCTATAGCGCCAATTCATTCTCATTGTTTTAATATAAGGACATATACATTTGCGTTATTTATTTGCGTTTGGATGTATTTAAAAGATTTCGACTAACACGCATTTGTAAAACTCCCCAATTCTCCGAATTGTCATCCATTACCATTTTAGCAGACCAGAAGTTCGGTCCAGTTTTCTCGCCCCTCTTCACCGTTCGTTGCCCCATCTGTAGGCGGTTTGCCGCCCTCCTCCCTAAATTACTTTTACACCTAGTCGCCAGTGACTGGGCAGGGTGAGAAAACTGGGCCTGACCCCTGCTTGCCACCATTGTTCGCCTGTATATATTTGTAAAGTATTCCAGAAGATTGTATTTTTATAATTAATAATTATGACATCAATAATAAGCAGTTCATCGACAATAACTTTGTTATAATAAACTCGTATATATACACCCGTATATAATGAAAATTTAACTCTTTTTCTCATTGTGTCCATCTTTATTTACGGATTGTGGAATCGCGCCATGACCTTTAAACTTCTTGGTCTCAAGATGCGTACAAATTATTGGGGAGAGACGGGGTTTTTCAACTGGGAACCTTAGTCAACAGGTGTGCAGAATGCATGGCACTACGCTTCTTACAAGTAGAAGTTTCCAAGACAGTGCACTTCGCTTTTTTTAAGTAGACGTTTCCAAGACAGTGGCACTCCGTTTTTTTTTCAAGTAAAGTTTCACAAGACAGTGACAATTCGCTCGTACATGTTCTTTATAAATATAAAAAATCGGAATTTGAAGTCATCTGATATTTAGAAGCATCAACTTTAAGGAGCATCCATGCAAAAGGTACGTAATGATGAACTATTTTTAATGGATGATTGTAAATTCAAATGGAATCCATTGGGACATGGCTTGGGGCCGCTCGTACATATTGTATGACGTCATAGGAAACTCCTGTA
>JAQGAE010005511.1:0-11158 GCA_034696685.1 Julus scandinavius
ACATATATCATCTTCAATTTGAAAATTAAGAATTGAGACCCGATAACTTCATAGTACCAAATAACATTTCATTTTTTACAAATAAATTCCCATTTCCATCTATAGCGCTAATTTTACAATTAAAAATATATGCAATCGCAAAAGAATCACTGGATTTTATTATTATGGCCGAAATTTTATTATGTTAACATTTTACATTCTGAATGGAACATTTATTAACACAGGCAATTTATATGACCTATTATAGCGTTTAACCATATATACAGCATCCATACAGGTATTGGATATTTTCTTTTATGGATCCATTGTAATCGAAGAGAACAATGAAGAATATAATTAAAAAATCGAATATTACGATAAAAATTTGTATTAATAAAACTTAATGATGCTATTCTGGAATGGAAACGGGCTAACGATATATTAGAGAAAAGTTGTAAAGATACATTTCGAATACTTTGTATCGATACATTAGCTGACATTTATCGCCCATGGTTTAACTACACCAGTGGCATGACCTCATGTCGAATAGATAATCACATTGAGAGGCCCTATAATAGTTATTGTATGAGCTTAAATAACTTCTTTTTTGGATGTGGTTTATCCAGACGCGCGTGCCCTATAGGTCTAAGTTAAGAACTTAATTGCAATTCACGAATTTTGTTCAGCAGACTTTTCTATGAAGGATTTCATAAGCCCACACTAGAGGCAATAAATCATAACAAACCTATAATAATAATAGAAGCTCATTAATTCATGCCAATGTCAACCGGTTGCCTTTCAGGAGCTCCGGGATTGAAGAGAAGGTTAAGGGAATACAGTTGTGATGGCTGCAATCTTCTGTTTACACGTATATATACAGCTATCAAATAACACCGCACACGAGTTATTTACACATCTTACTCCTATAGGCAATTTGCATTCACTGCACTCTGATCATGTATACGCTATAAGCGAAATTTCAATCAAAAAAGTAATTGATATATGAAATAAAAACGTCTAATAGAAATACATGATATTGTCGATATAGATTGACTGCATATACAGTGTAGCATTGACAAGTTTGCCTAAATGGTTGACACCTGACATGGAAAATATATTTAACAAAATTGAATAATAAGCTTTATCAATTTCTTATGTTAATTGATTATGAATGTTGCCTCTTTTTATAGTCAACCAAATGACGTCATCTTTAAGCTCGTATTTACTGGCCGATGACCGAAATGCATGGTGGTCATGACAAGCAGGTGGCAGCAATTTGATGAACTATTAATTGTTATTTGTTTCATATCCAATATAATGCACATTGCTGACAGTTAGTGTGACCAGCTGCAATGAGGTTATGAATCAGTTTTCAAAACAAAACAACGTTCATATAATAATTTCGCATGGGATAGGACTTGAATACTTTTCCTTTGGAAATGTTACTTCAGTGAGTTTTATATACTGCTAAAACCATTTAAGTTTATACATTAAGCGCTATCCAATCGCTTATTATGCGCAATCGATAATTATGCAAAGTGATTATATGATTTATATCACATTTAGTTTTTGAAATATTAGTGGGCTGGTTGAAGGTTTGGCATAATATATTATAACTGATTTTTTTTCAAGAAACCGTCTTTATTGAGCTAGATTGTTAACTCACGATCCATCTTTAGTATACACACGCACGTATAGTTTTTTGTGTGTGCATAACTTTGAAAATACCGACAGTATAAGAAGAATCTTTATGAATATGCAGTAGCTTTTCGCGTGGATGGTTTATAAATAAAACCGAAATCCGGATTTTAATTTTGAGTCTTCACGTCACCTATATACAGTAGAACACCTCTAAAATAATACACGCTAAACTAATAACACCTCTAAACTAATACAGACTGATGGTCCCAACTGAAATTGCATTTTACATTAGAAAAATCGTACCGTTAATGTAAAAAAATTCTGTTTTTACCTTTCAAATCAAAAAGGTGCATTTTTACCTTGATACCTTTTAATGCAGAAATGTTGCGTTTTTATCTTAAAAATCACACTTGAATACCTTAGAAAAATCACACTTTTATTGCAGAATAATTGCATTTCTAGAGCAGAAAAGTCACTTTTAATGCAAAAGTTCATTTCTCCTTATGTCTTGGCGATTCGGCTAGGAATTTAAAAAAAATACTTGGATTTCTGGGGGGGAGGGGGGAAATGCATGTCCATTATCCCTTCCCCCCTTTCCTTATATACGGCTTTGGTTGTATCGTTGCTTGAAGTTCGTCTACAAATTGCAAGTCCGAAAACATTTTTCCGTTGATCAAGACTCCCTCAACTAATACCAAGCACTCGGTCCCAAAGATATTAGTTTAGAGGGGTTCTACTGTACATATAATTTCTACATCATATACATGCCAAGTTCGCTCCAGAAAGGAAATATTACATCAATGTCTGTATAGGTCAAACGCCAACAGACTGAAATTTTCATCAGTTTCTATAGTACACAAAAGTATCATTCCTGCTTATTGTTATAAACTTTTGTTCACTTTTAAATTCGGCAGAGAATTTTGTTCATAACAAAACAAGCTATCGAAAGATGGTAGAAATTGGCAAGAAAGAACCAACAAGAAACGTTCAACTGATGTTGCCGTCAATATAGACAAGAGGACTCGAAGAGAAAACCTTTCTGGGAGGAGTTTTGAATGTAAGAAAACTTGGAGCAATTATGTGGGGAAGAAAGCCGTGCCATTACGTGACGTAGACGTATACATAGCTACTATGGGGGTCGGTCGGTGGGCCAATGTGTAGCGATGACGTCACGTAAAAATGCCTCCGTTTTTTAATGGAGCTTAATGGAGGCCTTGGCGCCATTCGAACGTTATTCCCAAGGGTAAGGAGACAGGTCACATGATCGGTTATAAACCCCCCCCTGTATTTAGTGCAACCTGCCGCCAACGTTGCTATTCCTACCTTTATTCGAAAACACATTCACATGTGTCTCGTGACCAATATATAATGCAAACTAATGCAGAGTTGAGTGGGGACCTCACAGGTTTGGGGTACTAAAAATCTTGTCTGAACTCACCACAACCCCCCACTTTCCAATAAACGACGGGACATTACCCCCAACTCTGGAAAAGCCTACCCTTTATATATAGCGTATACTCTGCCAAGTAGATTATGCGTGTTGGGACAAAAAAATATTGGTATGATAATTGAAAAAACAAATGGCGACCCTTGCGTGTTGCGCCATGGGATGGAAATCTGATTTCGGTAAATGCTAAAAACGAAAATATCTGCTTTTGAGCCCACATTTTTGTCGATTGCACTATCATATTTAGTGGAAATTCGCTTTCATTAGTTGCATATTGCAAAATAACACTATAGTGGCAAGAACACAGTTTTTTTGCATATACAATGTGCAAGCCCTTGACGAAATGCGCTCTAACAACTTTGTATACTAAAATTAATAGAATACTCTTAATTTGGATAATATATCAAAAATATATAAAATAACATATAATATAAATATATTTAAGTAAAGACGAATATCTTAAAATACTAATGTGTGCCTTTACAGGGTGTCCAGGTTGTTGGACATTTGGAAATGTGGTTGAATTTTTTATCACCTCGGAATAGTCGAGAATTATTCTTGAAATTCGAGAATTGGTTATCTTCCAGGTGGAGGAAATTTGTAGGTCCCCACAGGAGTCAGGACAGTTAGTTAGGCATCAAAGGGTTATCCATAAATTAACCATTTAACTGTACAGTATGATGGGTTGAATAGTAATCCCAGCATTGCCCTATATTTAATAACGTGATTGTAGACATTGGCAACCCTGTATAATTGAGATTGATATTAAATTCAATTGTGGCTGTTGGTGTGGGATGACCTACATAAATAGGCAATTCCGTCATGATATCGCGTCTCCTTAAACCTTAGATTTTCGAATTTTTAAATCATATTTGTAAGCTGAACAATGGGTTTTCAACAATTAAATTTAAACAAAAAGTTGAAAGAGTTTTCAGAGAAAAATGCACTCGATAAAAAGTTAATTTTCAAGTGTTTCGTTAGCAAGCACTTGATTTTGGAAATGTTGCACCTTTGACCGCCTATTTGTATACATCCTCCTGCAGTGTATTTTTCCCCTCGTGCAGAATCCCCTTTTTAATAGTCTCGTTTCCCCTGCTATCCCCTAAGCAGAAATGCAATCACAATAGGATTGCTAATAAGGCTAATCACGAATATCTGCATATAATTGCTGTTAAAAAGCAAAAGAGTCCGTTGATTAGAGAGTGAAGGAAATAAGAGGGAGGCTGAGGCAGAGGGGGAGGGGGATGAAATAAAAGCGATGGTGAATGAACGCCATCACACTGGATATATCCCCCCTTTTTCCTATATATGCAGCTCACTTTTCAGTTTATTCAACTGCGGTGCACTTCATCAAAGCAACCATGAGCTGTTGACATTTTGCAAAGAAAGAAGAAAAAAATGGAGGCGAAGAGTCAATCTACGAGAGAATTAGCATAGAGGGGTCAGAGGGCGAAAAATGGCGGGGATGGATTGGGTATACTATCCAGTGACCAAATAAAAGAGAGACATTGCCAAATTTGCTTACTTTATGTATGAAAAGGAGGAAATTAAGCCAGAAAAATGCAATCGTGCGAAATGATTGCGTATACACCAAGCATGCAAATGGTGCATGCTGCATGTGTATTCGGCAGGGACAATGAGGAATGACGGGAAATATTTATGAGGTGGGGGAATTTCAGGAAGAAGAGTATATAGAACACGTCGTTTTGCATCAGCAGTGCAGAAATTTGCCCGAAAAAAGTTTTGAAAAGGGATACAAACTTTCCTTTTAAGGCAAATAACTTCCCTTTTGCATGGTCGATCCGTTTTTAAACAAGTGATATGTGATTAACCCTGAAATACATTATATTGTCTCTCCCCAGTAAAGAACAACAAACTTTTCGAAATTTAAAATTTACTAACCGATAATTAAGTGTAATTAATGCCAGTGAAAAATACACTCTCTCATAACTTAAGCTTTCAAATTTCAATATTTCAACAATTATAAGACTCAATCGATTGTAACACGCACATTAATTTTAGTATCACCATGAAAAATGCCTTGATTCTAAGATAAAATAATTTCTCAGAATATCTTTCACAATTTATCTTTTCAATTTACTAACAGTAATATATATATACGTATATATGTCTAGATCTGGACGGACAATATATTGTTGACCACATGTATCCACCAGATGTAGGAGACAAAAATGTTTCCAAGTAGCTGTATTCATATGTATATATCAGGCGATTATCGCTTGGAGCGTATACATGTCTTTTAATGTTTGTGACCTCCAATCAAAAATTGCGTCTTATAATTGTTGAAATAGCTGATATTATCATTTAATGCCATCATAAATTTCACTAACAGAATATGTTGTTGATGCATCATACATCACCCTAAATTTGTAGAAATAATATTGTGAATATGCATGTGTATATAAGTATCCTAAAGAGCCCATTCCTATAATAATTCACTTTTAGACACGTCGATAAATCATGATCAAACAATTAAAGGTTGACGTGAGCTTTCTTTATAACTGAAATAATATGCATTTAATAATTAGGGTCAGTTCTTAAAGATTTTATGCCTCACCTCCACGTATAACTTTCCCGTATATGTTTTTTAATGACGGAAACAAAACTTTAAGAAGAAAAAAATGAACAGCACCTATAGGCCTATAATCAATTACATAATGACTGTAGTTGGTAATAATCATGGTAATTATGTCTCATCATGGACGTTTAATTAAAAACCTTTTTTGGGGATAACCGTTTCCCTATTGGCTATAGGTGATCAATCAAGGCCCCGATAAATCACGGGGGTGTACACGCACTACCAGAGGGCGCTACAAACGCCTCTTCACAAAATGGCGGATAGTCGGTGCAGACATCACAGGCCGTTAATGGCATAATTACGCAATTACTTCTAAGGTATTTCAAAAACTTACAGAAAAAAAGTAACAGAGACCAGTTTTTTAAGCAAAAATTATATATTTTTGGAATCCAATTTTTTTAGATGCCCCATTTTCGCGTAATTTTTAATGAAGTTCGTAGCTAGGATTTCGTGACTGTCAGTATAATGAAGGTGCAGCTTTATTTAATAAAGCTAGATTTAATTCCAGTGACAAAAACTGAGTGAAGAGTGGGAAGGAAACAGGCGAGACTGCAAAGAATTCATGCGAAAAAACCACCATCCTGTTATCAAAGCTCTATACATGAACAACCATTCGATAAATTTAAATTTAATATGGCTACTTGATACACGAATTCAATAAACATTTCGGTCTGTTTCATGTGCAAGGTTCACAATTTCACGGTTTGGGCACTTTTCACACAAGGTATTTCTTAACCATATGACGTGTCATGAAACTATATGCAGGTTTGAAATAATGCAGTGTGGTTTTTTACACTCAAAACAATTTGGAAACAGCATTGCATGTTTTACACACAAAAAAAACTATTATGAGTTTCATATCCTTGAAAATTCTATAATAACTTAATCACTGCAAGTCTGTTCTCAAAGTCGCGTGTGTTCCATGTGCCCTTTCAAAGATTTTGCCCCCAGGGTATGCAATGCACCTTCAATATCACCTAACAGGTTATCTTTTTGTATAATTAGTTTCGTTTCATTAAAAATGACTATCATTTTCAAAATCGAAACTAGCCCAATAGATTCACATTGAGGTGGGCGTTCCTAAAACTCCTTTTTACAACTGCCGCATACTTCCGGTCAGATATCGATTACTGGCCCTTGGACAGTTCGAAAACATGTATCCAAATTTTATAATTACGGGTTATGGAAACACAATCTTCAGCTTGCGTTTAATTTGAGGAGGATGTTTTGAAGGTGGAGGCCCCCCTTCACCCTTGGAAACTGTTTGCATGGGAGGGTGCGACTATAGGTAAGGGAGGTTGATACCCAAATAGAGCAGTTACCCTATAGTATGCATACAATTATCCGCCATGCAATTTTGCTTCCAGGGTTTTTGGCTTGGCCGCAGATGGTCACCTAATTAAAATGGCCGCTAGGAATGGAATAGAGCGAACAATATTAAAACGACAGATAGATCCCTGGAGGCGTCTTGTATATTGGGTACTTAAAGGTGTCAATTTACATGCATTCTAATTAGGTGGAACGGAGATATGCTAATTAATTGGCATCTGTGGTCCGCTTTTGTATCTACCCCCTAAGGGTCATTGAAGAGTAAACTGTGGTTTTCCAATCTGGTTTACCTTTTTTTCCAGATTTGTACTTGCATGCTTTCGACCTATACCGATTTAACGTTGTTAATATTTCAATCAAAATTCTGTCATTTCGGCCAGTAATAATTTAATAATTGGATGTAATCAATCCTTGACCATCTAATGCCATAGCACCTCAGAAATATCCACTCTCAATGCATTTCACGATCTATAGTAATTGACAGAAAATTTATATAAAATTTATGCGATTGTATAATTACTTAAATAGTGATTGTGCTGAGCGTCGAGTGCACAGTTTTTGGTTATACAATTAGCCTTATTATTATTATTATTAAGGGTTTAGAACATCCTGGTGATGTTTTAGTGTATATTATCATAGTGTCCAGAAGACTTTAATATCAGAAAATTTGGGAATTATACTATTGAACTTTGTGTTAAACATCATTTTATGCCAATTAATCGGAAAAATTGGACAGAAAAGCAACAACAGTTTTCTTTTCAAACTTCTAGAAAATTTATCGAGCTCATTCATGAAATAGTGTAATTTGTCGGGTCAGAGGTTTTTGGAAATTTATAGAATGCTTTGAAATTCTTGAATTTTTTCCAGAAAATGTACTGAACACTGATTTTTAACATGGCTTTATCCCATTACTCCAACAGTGGCCATTTCAGCATTGCATTTTCAAGATGACCACTTTTAAGTTAAAAGTTGCCGCCATGTTGGAAATTTTAAGATAAGTGCGCATACGCCAAAGGCCTTAAACAACATGTGGCCTCAAGAGTCAATATCGAACGTATACATATGTATCTACTTGTAGTTTAAGTCGAAAGGATAGGTTGGCAACCAGGCAAGCCATTCTCGTTGGTGATGTTTGCCTCAAGTCAGGGGCAGTTTAGTCGTGTTTTTTTTTTCCATTTTCGAAGTTTCATTTAGTACCTTCAAGTATAAGTTTCGCAGGGTAGTGAAATTTCAACTAAAATTACCGAAATCGGTGTGGAAAAAGGGCTGAACCTCTCTTACTTCCAAACATCTTAATCCTTTTGTTTCGAAAGCTTAACAATTTGAACACAGTTTTCCACAAAATCTGACGTGAGTAGGTGAAATCGGAGGCATAGCTGATCTCATCCAGATCATGGCTCGTGCCCTCAGCGCCAACCGTGACCATCGAAAGTGGTTCTCCACGGCCTGTTGGCGAACACCAGGGGGTCCCCCTTAATACTTGTGGTATTAATATTCGCGGCCGTGCCCCCTGCTGGGACCAAATGGTGCCGATGAAATTGCGAGGCCACCCTAATACCCGCTCGGATTTAGGTGCTGACTGAGAAATCGCTTCATTACGGGAAACCCACATGGAGGCCGCCATTTTTAATCCGGATCAGCTTTCTGCTGTTTGGAAGACTAGGCCACGGCACACGCACCTCGAATTTGTTGAAGGATGATTTAAGATCCTGGGTTCAAAACGCTTCCGCGATAAAACCCTGGTTTTTTGTGTGTGTGTGGGTTTTTTGCGGGGAATGTCAGGGGTGGAATTAAACCCAGGGGGCGAAACCAGAACCCCTGAAGCCAAAGAGGGTGCATGGCGTTTAAGCATTTCCCATATTGTGGTTAGTGAATATCTCGTAATAACATTTCTGTAATTTTATTTTAGAACGTATTTCAAATTAAAAATCCCATATGCATGATATAAAAAGTATACGTGTATTGTCGTGAAAAATAACCGGTAGTTTCTATGGTTAACCATCATTACATTTAACGCTAACTTACTTATTATAGCATGTTTGACCAAATTTTCAGACAAAAAAGGCCGCAATAATATCTCTGCACAGATCCCACACATTCTAATTATTTAACGATATATGGTATAGTTTTATTTTTTTAAGACAATCCATTTTTAACAATCCATCTTCAATTTTGACAATTTAAGATTTCGAAGGCTAGGTGTTGGACAGTCCTTAACTATTAAGTAATTTAAACATAACCGAAATCTGCATGTAATATCGATAGGGGGTCCTAAATTGAAGAAATTGAAGAATTGCGTAGAAAATCTGGAAAACCATTAATAAATTAATCAGAAGTTTTGCCAAAAATACCGAGACACCATTTATGGATGCCCTACTTGCACTTGAAGGGGTTGGGGAAGGAGGAGTGGTCAACGAGGGTGGATATAGTTGTGTTTTCAAACAATGTCATTCCAGAAAGCATGTTTTCGTTCGATGGTCAATAGATCAACAATGGCTGGAAAGCCATTTGAATTAATGGCAAAAAGCAAGGGATGAAATCCGAACACAATGTGGGCGGACCGGAAGCTATTGTCACCGAGAAGGGAGAAGACGAACGTCTACGCCCACCAAGCATTAATCCCAATTTGTCAGAAAATTGAATTTTCTGGCCCTTATTTTTGAAAATTGAAAGGAACCGCGATAAGCGCTTCTGCGCCGACGTCACTTTGGACTGCCTGTGGTGAAGCAAATGAAAAAGAGAGCGCCGTAAACTCCGCAAAACTTTGAACGCATGACATTAGTTCTTTGACTGTGAAAATGGTTCCTGGATCAGTACATTTACAACATATTCACTCGGTCATCACTCCACTTCCCTTCCGTGCAAAATGACGCAGCGTGACTGGCTGTTTAGCATATTCAATCAATCTATAAAGCGACGCATGGCGAGTGGATGGACTCAACCGGAACTTCCGCTTTCAATATTCCGCATCACGTGCTTGAGCGGTTCGAATTTGTAATAGAGAATGTTGAGTGACTGCCCATTCAGACGGCATCGTTTACAACTTATTGACCATTAACTTATGAATACTTATACTGCTAATTACTCTTCTTTATAGACCCCACATTTCGCAATGGCATCCATTAATGCGATTTTCAACATCTTAACGGTCCTATTTTCCATGCAATTTAATTACATTAAAAATTGTGGAAACGTTTACTTATTTTAGGAATGGTCCTTCTTATGCCATTATTAACCGGATAGTTTTACTTACAAATGTTTCGTTAATATGTTCCTAAAATCACCAGCGGGCAATCACGCAAAACTTAAGCGCTAGCATGGATTGCTAATGGTCAATGGCCCAAGATGGATCCCCAAATGTTCGTCCTTCTGAGTCGAAGATTTATAATGGTTAACATCTGGTTAGTGCCATATAACATTTTTTTACATGAAAAATCTTATACATTTAATAGTCTGGCATCACCTAAAAATATGATTCTATCAATATGGTCCACAACAAAGTTTGTAGACCTAAATCCAATATTTTTATTGTGCTACAGTCTATAATGTTTGAACCCGCATGTTTTAAATTGTGCCAGCCATTTTCTGTTCCCTCCGTCTGTAGGTGGCGCTCGGGGTTCCCTGTGTGTTTATCGATTTCTCCGCTCGAATGTATTCATTACAAAACGGTTAATGAGGGTAACGGGATCACCACCGAGGGGCTTTCAAATGGCTGTTGATTATACCGCAAATCTCCCCTAAATGGACACCAGCTTGTAGGACGGGATTGATAAGCCCAAGAGTTGGTGAAGAGGTGGACACGGATCTTTGCTGTACATACGCAGGGGGGGGGGGGGATGTGGAGATGGGGGGGATGAAGAGCGACTGAAATCACAAAAGGTGCAGCACCAATTGAAGCTTGATTGCGGCCATTTAAAAAGATCACTTTATTATTACATTAGACTTTCATGAGTATAGAGCTAGTCTCCAAATGCGAGGAGCGCCGTAATGTGGAAAAGGGAGCATCGGTTTAACGTGATAAATGAATTCAAACATAATGAACTCTTCAGTGAAATTAATGGTACGAAACGATTTTAGAACCTCGAAATTACAGTGCATTGCATATTTATCCGGACACTGTCAATTCGCATCGTAATTAACTCACAACACATCATATGCAAATA
>JAQGAE010005512.1:0-11158 GCA_034696685.1 Julus scandinavius
GCTCGCATCAAAAATACAATTGCAGTTTATTGTACTCTTTGTAAAATTTAATGGTGACTACAAGAGATAAAGGGTATGAGAAAGCAAGAGACATGTACATGTATGTAGTCATGCTTTGAAAAAAACATGTGTTTGAAAACTAATATTTGTAATAGACAGAATCAATTCGCACCCTGTACGCGAGGTGTGTGGGCATGGTTAATTTAGTAGGTAACTTTGCATTGCACTAAATTATTTATCGTTATGTCCTGCTTATTTTGGCTATTACTCACATATTACAATCAGTTATCTGTTGATATCATGGTTTTCGAATAAATGATATCTCTCTGGAAATACCTGGTCTAAAACCAGTGAAACACTCAGTTATAAATTATGTTTTAATATGTTGTTGTTTTCCTTATAATATCATAAACATTCATAAAATCTCCATACTTTGTGGCGCAATACTTGAGAAAGGGCGATTTGAACCCCCTGTACCTTTCAAACACTGTGCCTTTATGAAAATTACCATGGATACTTTGAATTAGCAAAAGCCATGATTAATGTACTTTTATTTAGTTAAGAATTAGTTTTTAAAATACATGCTAGGCTATATATATATATATTTACTCTTATTTGTTAAAGTTGAATATTTTCAGATGGATTATTATTCACAAAAAAATATTGAAACCTCTATGAATCCAAATTGGACATACTCACCAATGCAGCAAAGCAAAATTAGTAGAAACATTCTCCATGTGAGTTTAAGTTTAAATATGTCGTTGCTACTCATTTTAAAGTACTCAATAGTTTTCACTTTTTTTTTTAAATGTTGACTGCTCTGGAATGCATGTGGTTGGAAGTAAAATGCGCAAACATATATACTGTTATATTATCTTACTAAACCTTTTTTGTGTGATAAATATTAACAGTTATGAGTGCGACTGTGAGAGGTATATCTTTCAAGGTAATTTAAGGTTGATTAAATGTTCTAGAATCATGTTGCTTGCGCTTTCACAATTCCATTTTCACACCTATACTTTTTAAACAACTCATTGTTTAATTTTAATTTTTAAAAAACGGATTATTTACAATGAATAATACATGTAGTTTCCAACATAAAACAATGACGAGTAAGATAATTGTTTTCGCGAAAATTAAATTAAAACGAAATTCATTCTTCATGTATGTATATGATTAAGAAATAAACAGATTTCTTTTAAGTTGATTGTTAAATGCACTTGTTTTATTCTTAAAGTTGATTGTAAAATTCTGTATAATATGAATCTAATAATTGTAGGAATATTTTGATCATTTTGTCTACGAACCTGTAAAACAAGAGAAAAATGAGAACGTTTACTCGCAATTTAATTTTCAGAAAAAATGTAAATTCACTATGCTGTTTCAGAAACTTACAATCTGCAAAGTTGACTCTGAAGTTATCAATGGCAGCAGTTTGTTTATTTAAAACCGCATTGCTTGTTTTAATATTAAACTGTAAATATTAATAGTAAACGTTTTATAGAATTGCCAGATATTAACAACTGGGTTTGAGTATAATATATTGAATAAATTCTTACAGTCCCATCGCAATATGAGTATCCGTTACAAATTCCACCATAACTTTCAAAGGTTTTTGTCATCCAATTGGAAGAATTTGATGATATCGATGGCCATGTTATTTCTATCTTTTCCGTACCCAAGTCAGTTACAAAAGAAAATTGAATGTAACTTTCGTCTTCATCTATTGTTTGAGTATTGAAGTAGAAATCTATCGAGAATGTTGAATCATTTGGCAATCCAGTTAAAATTACGCTGGTTACTTCGGAGTTTCCAAGAGCTTCTTCCCAAATGTAATTGCCTTCTACGGGAATAAAATATTTGAAAAGTATATCACTGCGTATATCTGGCAACAAATAAAAGCAAATGATAAGAATGAGAATCTTATACTCTAATTAGCAAAAAGTTTAAACGAAGTCGAGTTTGGAATGCCGTACAAAAAAAAAAAAATATTAATAAGGTATTATATTGGTTAATCTTGAAAACTTCGTGTCTGATCTCTATTATACGAGTGTATAATAAAAGAACAACTAAAAAGTACATATATTAGTGGATACCTTTGCTCAAATATTTGCATGTTGGAAGAGGATTTTTGTAGACTTACGGATCCCAGTTTCAATTACATTTTATTATTCAAGCCAAAATATATGTTACCATGCGGTGGAATGGTGAAGGCTGCTGGCACAACCAATACAGACGAGAACCACCCATCCATGATCCATAAGCACTCATCCCGATCTTCGTAAGTACAACACCAAGAGTCAGGTGGTGGATCACTTGGTGTATTAAACGTCGTTGACGATCCTATTGTGGCTGTATGTTGAAAATGATGAAATTATGTCTGGCGCAAAGTCACTTTGCGCCAGACATAATACATGTCATAAGGCTTTTAATTAGGCAGCTACATGGTTTTTCATTGGTTTACATGTAGGTGATGTTGCCTAGTGTTACTTCAATTTCTGAGTGTTGTGTGATAATTTAATTAAGCATGGTTGATCAAATTAGATCCCCCATTTCAGTTAATGAATGTATAAATTGTTAAGCCGGGTCTCCACCAAGGCGTACATGTACGTATATACACGTTTTTTACAAACATATATGCAAAAAAGTTTGCCCTCCGGGTTTGTTTCAGCCGCCATTTTTTAAACATATGTAAATATCAAAATTGTATGTACAGCTATTAAAGCCATTTAATAGGTGTAAAATTTTGATATTTACATATATTTACAAAATGGCGGCTGAAGCAAACCCGGAGGGCAAACGTTTTTGCATATGTTTGTAAATACGTGTATATACGTACAT
Source organism: Julus scandinavius (assembly GCA_034696685.1). Lineage (NCBI taxonomy): Eukaryota > Metazoa > Arthropoda > Diplopoda > Julida > Julidae > Julus > Julus scandinavius. Next base: position 2,842 of record JAQGAE010005512.1, read on the forward strand.
GTACGTCTTGGTGGATACCCAGCTTTATTCTTTGGATAGAACTTATTATATCAATAGCTTTATATACTTACAACAGCCGTAATTTACAGCAACATTATCAATTGCGAATATTTCATTTACAGCTTTAATCGAACCATCCACGGAAAACTAAAAATAAAATAAAATAAATAAAATAAAATTGAATGCGTACAATTTCGTGTAAAAATTAAAATGTTGTACTTGCATAGCCAGTGCATGGAAAAGAAGCGCAACAAGGTGCTGCACTTGGTCCGCACGTTAGGGAAATGTTGTCCCAAATATCGGAATTGTAACTCCACAAAATATTTTGTTTGTGTCCGCCACCATTGCTGATAAAATTAAGCACAGGTCTATACGTTCCGTCCTGTACATTAAGATGTCTCCAAATATCAATGGACACAACGTCATTTGAATAAATAGTCACACCATTGGCTGGTGTTGAAACTATGGTTCCAGTGTTTGGTGGGGAATCTTGATCTTGTAACCACATGTATCCAGAATCTGTATACCATTGTTACAAGAATAATTCTCTAATTTGATAGCTAAGATCTAAAGATTCATGTACTATGCGAACACCGAAAGCGTTTACCTCCAGAAATTGGTGGAATGTTGGTGAAGTCTGGTTTGACTCCATCACTGTTACGGGACCAAATCCAATCCTTTGTCCCAGTGTTGGCCCATTGAGCAGATTCGTCAAAATTAAAACAATAAAAGTATGCTTGTGTCTGAACTGAAATTATTAAAAGAATCATACACAAGTTAAACTTTATTTCCGCTCGTCTTTAGCAAGATATTCTGGGATCACATTAGTTTATACACAAGTTTAAATTCCAATTTTAATTAATAGTATTGAATGTATTTTTTTAAAAAATAATTACCCTTTAATTTCAATTCCTTGCTACAAATAGCATACAAATAAAGCATTACTTATTCATATAAATTAAATTAAATTATTCAGCACTTACCAATTTCATTAATTGCCACCATTAATGTGAAATATAATAATTTCATTTGAGTATTCATTTCTGCTTATTTTTTAATTAACTACTATAATGGAGCCCTGATCTTTCGGGAAAAAAAAGTAATCAAAATTAAATTTTGCTTTAATATAGCTTTTTCTTATCGTTATACTTGTAAATATTCCATAACATTTAATGTATCTTGCGATAAATAAAGCCGCTGCAACGTAACACCTTTGATCTTAAATGGTACCGCCCAGTTGTTACATTTTCAATTTGAATGATAAAACGACCTAATGGATGACGGTGTTAGATAATTTTAATTCATTTTTGTACTTATAAATATTTTTAAGAAATGATAATAAAGAATTGCTCTATGGAATTACAGGGTGGAAAACAGGCAAATATAATCAGCTACAAATTAAGAATGTGCGCATGCGCATGGAACTGATTACCGAACTTCACAACCGCCAAAATTAAGAGTTTCCGGCTGGAGCTACTAGCCTCTCGCGCAAAATAAGACTATTATGGGGAAAATACCCTTAGGCTTTAGTAAAATGCGATGCTTGAGGTCAAAATTTGCATAAATTACAACTTAGAAGCAGACCTTAATTCTTTGAATTGTCTTTTCTGCACTGTCTATCAGTAAACCAAGTCCGGCATTTGTGTTTTCTGCTGTTCAACGTATTGTTGTCAATAACGGAGGAGCTTTGTATTCAGCCATTTTGGATGTAATAATGAAGTTACCAGGGAGTCATACTTAAGATGGACATCTGCGATTTATAAACTTCACGCTTAAAGGTAGAAATGTTATTAATTTTTTTATTCATTTAAATTCTTGTACAGGTATTAGCATTTTGTTAACAATTCGATAATTTTAATTACAATTTATTCGCAACATGTACTACATATACAGCATGTCCTATCAATTAGGTTTACATTAAGCATAGTATTTATTAAAGAACTATTTCACGACTAGTGAAAGTCAAATCTACGATCATTTTTTTGTAATCACGAATTTGATGATTCTAAGAAATTTTCAGAAAATAATTTGCCTTGCTCGGGTATTAGTACGTTTTAAAAATTAAAATGGTGTGGCGCAAATCAACTAATAGCCTTGTATTTGTTAAAATAAGCTTAGAACTGCCAAATTAAATAATTTTCTGTACTTGCTAATTTGCTGTAGGCCCTATTCTTATTCATAAATTCCATTTTTCATCTTATGTAAATACTACTAATTCCTGTGGTTATTCGGCTAATAATTCAACAAAGCCAACAATTATTCAGTGATATATTGTAGCATATATTATGAAGCCACACCTTCTAAACTTGTGTGTGGAATGTCCGGGTCATCAGTGTATGTACACGCGCCATTCACGACGAAATTATCAATGGCCGCTACTTGCCAATTTAAACCTTGATTATGACTTTTGACGTAAAACTGAAAATAAGAAAAATACTTTAGTTGCATGACAAATTAATGCATGTACAGTTAGGTAAAGCTATTATTCCATAAATCGATGCAAAGCAATTCTAATTGGGCAAATAAAAATCGACCTTTTGCATTGAAATTGTGATAGAAGAAGTATTTTTACTCCTTGTACATCACAGACTGTATGAATAATATTGTTTCAAATATTAATTATTTAATAATTTTAGAATATAAATATCTTACTTTGCCATTGCAACTTAGATGTCCGTTACACAAGTTTTTATTAGTGAGCAATGTGACTTTAATCCAAGTTGATTCATTAGAAGAAACAGATTTCCAAATGAATTCTGATCCAACATCGCTTTGGAAAGAAAATTGCAGATAATTCTCCTGGTCTATAGTTTCCGTGTTGAAGAAGTAATCAATGTTGAAGTAGGAATTTGTTGGCAAATCTGTTAGTTGAGAACTGTAGATTTCTGCCGTCTTTCTCTGTTCCCAGAGGAAGCTACCAGCTGCAAGTAATTTTAAACTCTATAAGTATAAAGGTGTATCAATAATTTGGAATTTTGAGATAGGAAAAAACGACTCTGAACATCCATGAATACAGTATGCACCATTTACGTTAAGAATATATAGCATGTAAATAAAAATTATTTACTGTTATCTGGTATACGAGTTTTTCCTCCCGGCAGCATAAAGTTTGACCAGATCCAGTCAAAAGAAGCTGCATCAATATTCCAATTGCAAAGGTCCGCTGTTTCAAAGTCACAACACCAGTTGATTGGTTGTGGCGAGGTGGCACCAGTGGTTGAAGTCAATTCTGTAGTGGTTGAAGGCAATTCTGTAGTGGTTGAAGGCAATTCTGTAGTGGTTGAAGGAATCTCTGTAATGGTTGTTAATAATGCTGTGACAACGACGAAATAACTTGTAGCTTTTATTGTTTGATATTGTTTCTGCCAAATGTCTACTGAAACTTAGATGCTTGTGAAATTCAGGTTGGAAGAACTTACAGAACATTAGTTTTTTTTACTGAGAAGTTTACACATTGTTTAACCTCTTTTAGACAAGTGAATGATGCTATATCTTAGTTTTAAAGACTGATGGTTATTGAGGAAGAACCGAAATATGTAATAACCATGTATCCTTTTTAAAAATGAAACATTATGCTAGTCATAAATTGCCTAAAACATGTACGTATATACTTGTAAATAAGGGAACTTGCGCTTACAAACAATTTATAAAACGAATTTTGCCGTATGACGTTGTCACGTACATGTATGAGACGTAGTGCAACTACGGTATTTGTTAAACATTGACATGTGTTCTAGTGAAGAATTTTAAAAGAGTTATTTACCGCAATCATTGTTCACTTCAATTCTGTCTATGGCATAAAATTCTTGGACTGCTTCCAGTTTCCCTTTAATTTGCAACTAAAAAAATTGAAAAATGGATGATAAAATGTTCACATTTTTGGGACTGTAATGGTAATAATGGAAATCTCAGTATGCAAATCAACCAGTAAGTTGGGCAACACAAATTAAAGAAAAGCTTATAATTGTTTTAAAGTAGATTTTCATATTTATAACAGCAAAACTTTCAAACCCTGTTGACATTTTTGTTTCACGTTTAAACCAATCGATGATATACCAATTCGCATTTGATTTATTATATGGTATTGTATGCAATAGTATACACTGTAAACTCACCTGTCCCATGCATGGATATTGAGAGCAGCATTCTTGGTCGCCAGCATTAACTCCGCAAGTAAATGACATCATGACCCATTTGTTATCGTCGATAGAAGAACTAAAACTCAACTCCTTGGTACCTGAATTGCTAATAAACGAGAGTATTGGTCGATCTGTACCATCAGCAAAAATCAGTTGTCGCCAAAGTATAACTTTAACTTCATCATTCCTTTGAAGTTGAATTTCAGGAGATGTAATAACGCCTGTATCTACTCCGCCACTTTCTTGCAACCAAATATAGGAGTTACCTCCAAAACCTATATGGAATAATAAATAATCAATACTTTTGATATCGTACGTTTATTTAAATTGGCTTAATATAGTATCAAATTAAATCAACTCTCTAGTTCAGTTTAACCCCTTGCTATACTACTGATATGTTGATAATTTTTGTCATTATTAATTGCACCAAGAATAAATTTGTAATCAACTGTTTCAGTTTTAGTCAGTTATTCAACACGAAAGATTTCACGAAAGATGTGGATAACTTTGTCGAGGCATAGCATGCGTATTTTATATTAATTTTTTTTTGTTTCCTTGAAGAAATAAAGAAAAATAAGTTTCTGAATATTAAATTCTGAATTCTGCTCTATGATGATCAGTTCTGATCTTTTCTATTTACAATTAAACTACTATATAGAGGGCAAGTTTTCGACCATTCTACGAATTTTCACGACGCACATATGACGTATAGAAATACTGTGGAAATGCCTATTTGATAAATGTTAGACTTTAAGCAGTAAATACTAATTTTCTGCCATTTGATAAGTAAGATCAACTCATTTTATAATTGTTTCTAAAGCAATATCTATTATTATTTTTTCTTAAAATGTATATAAAAAGTATATACAGTATACTCTCGAAAAATCACAATATCACTGTACAGGAAAGTAACTATATTTGATAAGATTGGGTGCCGGTAAATCCGTTGAGAAAGTAAATGATGCAGAATGAAATTTGTTCATTCAACTATAGCTTAAAACTGTAATTATATTTTAGTTTTTGTGTTACGTACCAAGAGGTTTAAACGTTGGTATATACTTGACATCGGGCTCACCAATTGTTGAGTATATCCACGGGAGATTTCCTTCAACGTTTGTCCATTCATGGGCTTTAAAATCCCAACAACGTGATTGCGACCGAACTATCATATACAGAACATGTATAAAATTATGATACAAGTTGCAGTTAATATTTTAAATATCAGATAATTATAATAAATGAACATATTTACCAATTGCGTTGGGTAATATCAGGCCTATGATGATCCAATGAAATAAAGGCATTGCTTTGCTTCCCATAGTTGAATACTAACTTCAATTGACTTAGAAATTGTCAGTAGTTGTCTTCACTGTCCTTTTCCAAAATGTCATAATATATGTGTGAATTTCCATACGTTGTAGACCGTTATATATACAACACAAACGGATCATTCTGCGAATTGTTTATCGGTAGTTTTAAAGGATTGTCTTCATGACTGTATACATACTTCATGCCGTGAAGTGCTTATTGATGTTATATTAATTATCGGTGCATTTGTTTTTACCAAAAAGTAAATAAAACGATCGCTATTTGAATACCGATAAAGAAGAGGAAAACATTAAAATTGTGATGCAATTTGCTTTTTGCTTATCGTATTAGCTTTTACGCGCAATGCCACTCCATAATCAGATAAGGAATATAGGACACCTTCCACCATTTTGTGCCTGAATAAATATTATAAGTAAAGCAAAGCAATATTTTGAACTACTTTCAATACATCAGAAACTTTAACCTAAGCAGGTATGAATTAATCTCTAGTATTAAGGAAAAATATAATAGATTTAATCATAAATTTGGCAAGAGTTGTGATATAACAAAGAAACTTGATACCGTCGAATTAAGTTAGTGTTAAATTTAGAGTAAAGTAAATTTTCGGTATTCTTCATCATATATTATTTAATGCAAATAAGTTCTTTTGAAAAAAAAAAAAATTTTACACCATGCAAATAATCGTACTTTGTTAGTTTTTTTATCCAAAACTTATACCGGTGGTGTATTTATTGAGATGGCTACATGATCCATCTATGATAATTCCTTGTCTAGTAGAAATTTTAAGAGAATTCCAAGTACGTAAGCAGTACGTACTCTAGCAACGTATTGCGAGTTAATGTACATGAAAGTTCATTTGAATAAGAGCTCATGTAAACCTATATTTTATTATTTGGTGAGGTTGCTAACGTTTTTTTATACTTCATATTAAACTATTTCACGTATAAATTTCAACTTTCATCGCTAATTAGTTATCTGCGTTGGATTTTATGTCATTTTTTTCATTTCTTAATCTCATATATATATATATATATATATTTTTAAAATTGATTTGATAGTATGAGCATGTAACTCACACATATAACTCATTTGTTGTGAATTCTGTAATAGTTGAGTTCGATTGACATAGGAAACAAAGTGCGTCTGTTAATATTTTGGAACAATTAGTTATTCTGTAAAGTTGGTAATGTAATGAAACAACTAAAAACTTTAGGGACTTCCAGTGTTTATGCAATACTTATTTGTACAAGATACTATAAGAAAGTTACTTGGTCCATTATCATTGTATTTGTTTATCGATAGCCTATATTAAGAGCTTTTAAGCACTGCAAAGTTGATATTAATTTACATTTGATATTGTTTGGAGGTTTAATTCGCGTTTTTCTGCATCACCCGTTGGCCATCTTGAAAAATTTCATTGATATAAGTAAACACGATGCCATCAGTTTTTCGATATGGCATGTAATCTTAACTTGTATAAAAATCTTATGCAAATTTCATAATTTGCGTTGTGAAATTTTATTACTCTCAACTAATTTTATATTAGCATATACTTCAATTCATTTAGTGCATTTTATTTGATTTCATTAGTGTGTTTTAATAATCGAAGGTATAGTTGCGGCAACATTTCTATCATACACTGCAAACAATGTCAGCATTGTACTTGTCGAAATTCTCAATGTTAATTTAATATTTGTCATAGTCACAAAAAGATACGTTTAATTTTCATTAGCAATGATTTACGTGCATTTTAATACTGTGTAAACGAAACCTTGCTACAAATTTAAAAAAGTTTACAGTCGATGAACTGTAGCCCTGCCATTTGTTGAGATTGGTTTGTTATTTGATTAAAACTTCTAGTTGGTAGTTATTTCTAGATGTTTTCATGCGTCTGGGTAATACGCACCTAGAAAATACAGTTAAGTCATATCATTAAAATCAATTCATAAAACGTGAGTTCATAGGGTATACAGGATAAAATAAAGCAATTACTCATAATAGTTAATTTTACGTACAAGCTTTGTTGAGGTTGAAGTTGTCAACTGCGGCGACCAAGTTATTTCCTGGTCTGTTGAAACTGCGCACTCGAAACTGAAATTTGAAATATTCAAATATTTAATTATATCCGTAAAATGAACATCGAAATAGTTTAAATGTCGATGATTTTTTATTTAATTTACCGTTCCGTTGCATTTGGAACTGCCATTACAGAAACCATCGGGAGAAGATAGGGTTAGTGTCTTCCAGTTTGTATTCACAGTAATAGTTGCCAAAGTTAGTTCTGGTCCTGTATTACTAGAGAAGGTAAGTTTTAAGTTATTGTTATAAGGTTCTGTTGTGGTTGATGACTGGAAGTAAACGTCGATGGTGATAACTGAATCGCTTGGCACGTCTTTAAGCTCTGTAGAGAACACTTCAGCAGCCTCGTCTTGCACCCACAGATAGTAGCCAGCTATTGAATTAAAATTTAAAGTATTTAAGCAATAAGTAGCTTATATTATAAAGTATGTGTTGGTATATTAGCTAATGCACTTACAGTGGGCAGGGACCGGAGATGCTGGGTCTTTCAATCCAGACCAATGCCAACCGTTGCTAGAAAAGACCAATGACCATCCACAAACAGAACTGGTTTCAAATGAGCAACAGAAGCTCGATGGAGGTGGTGGTAATGTGGTTGTGGTTGGCGTTGTAGTCGTTGTGGTTGGTTCTGGTGTTGTGGTTGGTTCTTCAGTTGTGGTTGGCTCTGATGTTGTTGTTGGCTCTTCAGTTGTGGTTGGCTCTTCAGTTGTGGTTGGCTCTTCAGTTGTGGTTGGCTCTTCAGTTGTGGTTGGCTCTTCAGTTGTGGTTGG
>JAQGAE010005513.1:0-11158 GCA_034696685.1 Julus scandinavius
TTTGTATAAAATTTTATCTTTTTCTACTTGTGTACCAAGTGTAAATTAGAAGCCTAGAAGAAGTAATGAAAATTACACGACGCTGTTTAATAAATTTCATCTTTCTTTCCATTGGTCGGAAAAATAGACCGTCTGCTTTTTTTCCTCTCTCTTCCCATTGGTCGGAATAGAAACTGTTTCTATTCTGTTATGTTGCCTTATGTTTCCTTGTGTGTGTCGAAGTCGTCTGCTAGTGACGTCAAAATTACATAGCATAACATAAGAAAAACGTTCAAATGTGTAGGGGCCTTAAGTCCAATGTCATAATTTGTTTGGTTATGTTAGGTTAAGTTGGGGCTCAAAACACACACGCAAAATCTTATAAAATACATTGCTCCACCCCCCCCCCCTCCCCTTTAAGCAGGCAATCATCTATAGTTTCAGTGTTTGCAGTGATTGCCCACTTCCCTTATGCTGCAACTATTTGATCAGGCACAAACACTCGACTAGGGCAATTCACGAGTGGCTTTATTTATTTTAAGATAGACGCACTAATATTTATTACAATGAGCATTTAATTAACCGTATAAAAAGGTTCATAAAATGTCACGGAGTGTGCCAATAGACATAACCCTGCCTATGTTTGTCCCCTCCTTTGTTTTCATCAGGTAAACAAAAATCGATGGATGTGTGTTTTGCTAGTTCCATTGCTTTATTATTGTTAAGTGCTTTTTTGTAAATCGACAAATAGGCTACCATTTAACAGTGGCATTGATTCAGTTTGTGCTACTTGTGTAGTTTTTCAGAAGGTTATAACTATGATTAAATTTTAGCTTACCAACAACAACCACCATTGAAAATATTATACAGTGGAACCTCGCATAACGAGTAATTCGTTCCGGAGTCTTACTCGTAAAGCAAAACACTCGTTAAGCGAAACAATTGTTGCCATATAAATTGATGTAAAATACGATAATGCGTTCTATGCCGAAAAAATACTCAAAAATTGAAATTTTCAAAAAACAAATACTCAAAAAAACGTTGTGTAAGATTTATTCAAAGAAAAATACATATAGTCCTACCTACATACATTCATACCTAATTTCTTTTTACTAGAAAGCTGTCTAGAGACATTTTTTTTTGCCGACGCTTCAAAATTTGGTAAAAATGCGACACCACATTATCATTGAATAAATTTGTAGCGTATTCCCCAATCCACGTCACTCGTTATGCGAAACGTCGCTCGTCAAGTGAGTCATTTTTTTCCAATTTATATTGCTCGTTATGCGAATTCCTCGTTTTGCGAGGTGCTACTTAAAAGCGAGGGTCCGCTGTAATTAAAATTTGCTTCAAGTGGCGAGTAATGTGAGAGAGGGGTTGCTTCAATTTAAGTTAGAAAACGTATTGGGACAGCCTAGGTTTTCAAAATCTTGACGGTCCCAATTAAAAATAATATTCTGTAATATTAAAATAACTGAACAGTCAGAAGTTGAATAACAATCTAGTTAAACATTTCTCTGGTCCAAATCCTGGTCCAGTATCTTTCTCTTAATGCTGCCCAATGTTTTAATTAGAATTCGCCCATTAAACGTAATTAATCGAGACTGCCTCTTTTAACTCTTTTATCGGCTTTTCAATAATCGCTTTGGAATGCTTTGCACGCTCAATTACTTCCGGTGTAAACTATGTCATCGTTGCAATTATCGCTTTACGAGCACTGGCCATTGGTCAAGGAAGATGACTTTTACATCCAATTCCTGACTCCATTTTTCCAAAAGACTTTGATGACGACACGCAATTCGCAAATAATATCTGTCCAGAGACCACTGATCTTCTGGAGAGATGAATCTTTTCAACGCTGCGTTGATATGAGGTCAGAGGTCACTGAAGGGGAAACAAGAGTTTTTGGTATTCTGGTCGTTGACCCGCAGGAAGTTAAGTTTTATATAAATTTGGGTCTTTTTAACTCTTACTTGAAATTGTTTGACAATTTGGTTTGACTTGAATTTTGAAAACAATGTCAGGTATAATGTTTGAAATTTGTGTTAAACACCAGTTTTTGTAAAAATTCCGTAAAAATTAATACTATTATAGGTGATTTTCTTGGGATTGAGTTTAAATTGTTCAATACTTAAATATTTGCATTCAAAGTTATTCTTCTGTCTTTTTGAAATTAACATGCACATCAAAATCAGAATTTATACATTTAATATTTGTCGCGAAGCACTTAATGTTATTGTTGGTACAGTACTCATCTAGGAAAAGTTATAATCCAGAAAACTGCTTTTCTAAGTAGGTAGTATTGCTTCCATTCTCGTATGACCAGCTTATTTCGATTAATAATCCTCTTACATGTGGTTTAATAAGCTTTTATTGATTTTTAGGCATCTGATGTACATATATTTAAAATTTTCGTTTCAGGGCGACTTTCAAGTCTATTCAGTGGATTTATAATCCGCTGTTTCGTTTCTAGGTTTGTTATGCTTAGTACACTAAGTTGTTGAAACTTTGTTTCAGTAACATATTTCTGTATTGATGTTTGTCCAAATCAAAACTGTTTGCTAGTCAAGGCCTTAATACTCCCCACGCTTCCTTGCAGACGACGCTTTTACTATAGTTCACCATAGCTTACTATAGTTAATTTACATTTTGAAGTAAATAGACATTACGTGTCAGCTAACCACGAGGTGAATATCGTTTTTTTGTGTTAACTATAGTAAGCTATAGTAAACGTGTCAATGTGGTAAAATAAAGTTACCATATTCGTCAAATCAATTCTCTATTTCACTATATTAATTCACTATTTCTAGATGTTATATAATTTACATTTTTAAAGTACATAGACATGTATTTTACTTAAAATATTATAAACTTAACTACTAATAACGTGTCAGCTATCCACGAGATGAATATCGTTTGTTGTTTTAAATATACTATAACCGAAGAGTATTAACGCTTTGGTAGAAGCGCCATAACCATGAAACAATGTTTTATTGACTTCCTTTGATATTTACCGCCTCTTGAGCGATCACCGAAATGTTTCATGAAACATATTTTTTCTTCTTTTTTTTGGCAAAAGATTTCATGAAACTTGGTTGCAAAACGATGGTGGTATCCACATACATATCACTAAAAATGTTTGGGAAAATTATGATTCAGTTTCATGAAACAAATATGCACGTGTGTACTAGGCATTAGATACCATAACATTCCATAACACGACCGGTGAAACACCGGAAAATATTACCGTTTTTTACAGAATTTAGCAAAACATAACTTTATGAAATTTGAAATTACATGTCCCTAACTGAGCATTTATTGTCTGGATTTTTAGTAAGTTATTACTTACTAAAAATCCAATTATTGTTTCACATTACCTTTGCTTTCTTATATTGCCTATTGTTCAGTATAAAGCATGTTTTAGCTTGCGGCTAAATTACATGTATGATTAATAATGTTTAGTTTTTTGCTGTTATGACTTAGTGTTTTTCAACATAAGTTTCTTCAGGCAAACTAGGTTTAACTTAAAAATTTGATATACTGTTATTTGAGAAAAGTTCATCTTAGGCTAAAGGAATCATTTGATTATAATTATTTACTTATGAGAAAAATGATCAGGTATCAACATTAAATGTTGACTTGTTGTATGTTTGACCCAGACATGTCCATATATAGCTTTTTAAACGGGAAAAAAATTCCTCTATGGAACTTTTTTTGTTTTTGAAATTTCAGAAATCAATAAAACTAGTTTCTGTACAATATACAGTATGTTACTTTTTACACGTGTGCATTGTTTCCTAGCGTTTTTTGTTTTTTAAATGAGCTTTACTTGTACTTAATTTCCCACTTCTACAAATCTTTTGTCTAAAGATGCATTTTGCATTAGATGAAGAAAAAAAGCTGCCTGGAATCACCCCCATAAAATCCCATTTTCTGCTTCATAACCGAGATTTTTTTTTTCATCTTCTGTTTCAAAGATTTCTCTTTTTCATCGGACTCACCATCTCTGCTGCTACACGTCTTTCTTCTCCTACTACATCTGTTTGCACCAAGGAAATATAAAAGCCAACTTTGCCGTGCAACAATAAATCTAAATGTAAAAGTGCACTACTCCTTGAGTGGAATAAAATCTGCTAGAATAAGCACTTGTGTTTGCCACATTAAATACATTCTTCGACACGCCTGTAACAACAACAATATACCTCTGGGTGGGATAAGAAAAAAAAATGTGGCATAAAAAGTAGAGGACTTTATAAAGAGGCTAAGGGTGAAGATGGGAGATGGGATGAAAACACCGGAAGGGATTCAACTCGTATACACGGAAATAAAATCTTGTTAACAGCAAATCCGCGCATCAATTGAAAAAAATACTTCAATGGTTTGTCCTGTTTAGCCTTGGATTAAGTGAGGGCGATGAAAATCTATTTTGTTGGGCTCTAATATGGAACCTCGAGGATTTCATACGTTTTCTGTCAGACTATATAGTGTCTGAAAGATTTTTCTTTTTGTATTTTGGTCCCCGTCTATATTTATGAATTTAGACTATATTTAGTGGGTAAGTTTCTTTTAAGTTTTATCTATGATCTTATCATATCAAAAATTTAGCTTTTAAACCATAACAATTTTTTACATTTGTTTACAATTATTTTTGCTGGAGTTTATTTAAAAATTTAGTTGAAAATGCAATACGAGTATATTTCGGAATGGAAATAGAAGTTTAGCGACTACCCTGGTGGAAAAATCTTTTATGGGCTATGTATGGCCATTTGGTTTTTGCTATAAAGTATGGCTAGACCAGAAATTGGACGCATTTGATCATGTATGTAAGGGCATGTATGACCCATGGATGGCCATACGTGTTCGTGTATATTTTTACAATACCATGTATTGCCAAAATGCATATACAGGGCTACACGTGTAAACGTGGCTATTTCGACATGTGTATCTAGACAAATACAGGTATATATATATATACATAGATTATGCACACCATATGCAAATAATCGACTAATACATCGCACTAATACCTTTAATTGTATTTGATAACCATTATGTAGGTGCTAAATTATGTTTTTGTGCAGATTACTAGCTATAAGTTTAGTAAAGTAGATGTTCTGTTTTGTTTAAGTATATTTTTGTACTTTTGTTATGTCAAACTTACGCTACACATATTTCTCAAATACGGTATCGAGGTGCCCACTAATGGAGGTTTTCTAAATTGGTATTCATTTCGGTATATTGTAAAGGTATTTTTGTAGCTCTGTTTGTAATGCCGTAATTTGTTTATTCCTGGCATGTTAGCCACATAGACATATAAACATCTTCCACCAAATTAGCCAAAATTTAAATTCTTAAAAAATTAATAATTCATGTGTGTGCACTATACTCACATTGCGAATCATAATAGTTCCACATTAATGCTAATGGTCTGTTCAGGGAATGGAAGCTGCATGTGAAATTCGCTTTTTTATATTTTTGAATAATATAAACGCTCTCAAGTTTCCCAAATAGGTTTCCGCTCTGTTAGTAATAAGCGAGACAGCGACAGCATCTTGGTGGTTTTTTTTGTTTCACCACTTGTTGGTGAAAAATTGTGTGTTGTGAAATTCACTGTGTAGGTGGCGTAGATGTCATATTTAGGCTATAGTAATTTGATATGGCCGTGGATATTTATAAATCATATTACTACATATCCATTTTTCAGTGGCATACAATGAACATTATGTATAGTTAAGCGGCGCCATCTAGTGATGTAATTTGGCGTCTTGTTTGCATTTCGCGTAGACAATGCGGTTCATTCTTTTGTTGCGATGCAAATACTGGTGCATGTACATTTGCATGGGCTATAAATGCAGTTTTATTAACGGAATTTACGGCTTTCTTTCACGCATATAAAGAAGGCGTCCCGACTAAGTAAACGCCATCTCTTTTTATAAACGAGCTAAATTCATAATAGACGTAATTACGATATCAAAGGCTGCTATCGAAAACGTGCCAATCTTCTTTGAACGCCAATAACGCCGAATGCATGGGTGTTGGCACGAATTAATGCTTTACGATGTAAAGGTCATTGTTTTTCCTGATATATATATATATATATTATTTTTTTTTTCATATATCGTGATATCGATCATTATAAAACACGCCTGATGCGTAAAATAAATTATGCAGCAATTTGATAGCAGTGCCTTTGTGTTTATTAGCTGGAATTACCACCTAATCGGAAGTTTAACCCTTAGACAAGGCGTAATTTATCGGCAGTCTCATCAGTAATTGATAAGTAAACAGATGTGCCAGAGAATGGCAGGGGGAGCCACGGCTCAACTTCCTTTGGCTGGAGCGCCGTGATGATGGGTACTCATCTGAGCAAACATGAAAGATAAACACAATCTGTGGAATTTTGGGTGTTTTCGAGATCATTTTTCTACAAAAAGGTTTGCTACAAATTTGCACGAACATACCCGTTGCACAGACACAAACATTTCAAGTTAACTAAAGGAAGCTTGATGTTTTCTGGTCATGGCGCTCCTACAAGGGCATCGACCAAAAACTATCCTTTGTTCTAGAAAACACGTAGTGCAATGCGCTACTAAATTATGGTATACAGTTGAAACGTTTGTTTCGGTGTCACTGCTATGTTTGTGCAAGTTTGTAGCAAACCTTTTTGTAGAAAAATGTTTTTGAAAACCTGAATTCCACAGATTGTTTACGTTTCGTGTTTGCTCTGGTGTAGCACGTACTTGGTAGGAGCGCTTTATCCGGCAAACATTTTTTTCCTTTGATGTTGACCGTGTCTTGAGCATACACCAAAATGTTTGCTGGAAACGAGCGTTTTTTTTACTAAACCTATAAGTGTTTACATGCATACTATGAGGCGCGTTTTTAAAGTAAGGGCCGTTTTGGAAATTACTTTCGATTTAAACTTGAACGTAGGATTGTGCATGCACACCCTGTTATATGATTCATAAGCTGTAAATGTCCACCAGCTTTCAACAGTCAATATCGTTGATGGCAGGTGTGACCATGAGTGAGTGACATTGAGTGTTGCAAAAAATAATCCCGCCTGCTGTGAGGTTCGTGCTGCGATTCAATTTTTGTTAGCAAAAAGCCATAGCGCTGCTGAAATTCACTTGAAACTTTGAGAGGTTTATGGGCCAAATGTTTACAGTAAATTTAGGCCATGGTGTCATTTATTTCGAGAAGGACGAACGAATATTCATGACGACAAATGCAAAGTGAACACAGAAATTCTTAAAAATCGTTGTATTAAAATTCCACAATTTTGCATAGAAATTTTCGCTGTTTCACGCTCTGTAAAGTACGACATTGTGAGAAAAAAAGGAAACAAAAATTTTGCGCCAGCCTACATTTTTTAAAATGGAATAAAGAAATCGGTGATACTATATTAAAAATGATCAGATGTCAATGGTGACTATGACAAAAATGAATGTGAAGGTGTACATTTCTTTTAGCTGTAATCAAAAATTGCTAACTTGCATACTGTTTTTATTATAATTAAACGGCCTTTACTTTAAAAACGCTTCTCGTGGGTTTTTGCTGTCTGTTTAGTTTTTAGTAAAATAAACTAGACGGTTCTTTAATTGACATTACAACAAAAAAACTGAAGTATTACAGTTTCTTAATATAACCATTTCTATAAAATGAAAGGTTTTATGTCAAATAAAAGACAATATTGATATGTCTGCATAAAAGCACATTTTTTACATTAATAATGTAAAAAAATAAAAAACAAAATCCGATTAAATATAGTTTTAAAGGCATATGGAATAAATGTTTTTTAATGCAAAAAGCTCAACCTATTTCTGGTCATATAATAGTTGAGAAAAATGATAAAAGGTTTGTGGAAACATCTGAAATGTTGAAAATGCCAAATTGAACAAGGCTGTACATTATATACTTTAGCCATAAACCCTTACTTAATGCTTTAAGAACGCTATGAAATGACGTCAAAGGATGCACTGCACTTTTCTTAATGCCTCAGAGCCTGCAGAAGCAAGTTAGAAATACTATGTCAAAGTTATTTTGATGCTTCTACATACATTTACTGTGCAAACTTTTAGAGAGATTAATATGGAAAATTCAGCCTGGTTTTAGTATCATAATTTTTTGAAATACTTGAAATTATTTTAGGAATACGCATCATTTGAATTTAGTCAGTTTGTTGTCTAATTTTAGAGAAATGTTTTATTATTTAACTTTTATGAAATAACTTTTTTTTTAATTCGCACATTTGAATAGGCAACATATAAGTATAATTTGTATAATACATATCGTATGTATGTTAAATAATTTTGAGATACCTATCTAAAGACATGAGGACCTTCTTCATTTTGACTTTTAGAAAATGATAGCCAATTTATCAAACTCTTTAGAAGATGCTTTGGAAAAATATTGTGGTGATTGGTGGTGGGAGTATATATAACAAGTGAAATTCTTAAAATATGCTTGAATTTTTATTAGCATATTGTATGTGTAAGAAATATGTTTTTTGATTTTTACATATAAATATGGACTGAGGAATTTCCCATGGATTTCAGGATAACACTGTACATTTTGAAAAAATTTCTCGATAATTTTATTAACAATTATCTTGAGGTTCGTTAGTACGACCATTTCTCTCTGTTTCCTTATTTGTCTTGGTTGCTCTGTTACATTTTTTTCTTCTTAAAACCAATATTTTTGTCTGGAGTCTTGTTTTTCTTTCTCTGTATTCCGAGCATAGAAACATGCCGTCAGCCAAAATGTAAATTCACACAGTTGTCATTTATCATTTTTTTATCAATCCAAGCAGACATGTTACAATATTGATATTGGAATACGTCTCCATACTTGTCAGTTAGTAAAACGTTCGTCTTTCCAAGGTTTGCATTTCTGTTTGTTTCAGTATTGTCACTATTGAGCGCATTTGTTTCTTAGGGATCACTCGGAAAACACTCATCTATAATAATTTTTTTTTTAATAATGATAACGTTCGAAGTGTACGTTATCTCCAAGACATTTTGTCTGCAGGAACCAGACAAGATAGAACCTCAATAATGCTAGTTAGTCTTATTCCAGATTGTATTCTTTCCCAAGATGGTCACATCCCTTTGCTCCAAAAGTTGCAATCTTTAAAATTCAATTCAAAATGCTAAACTGTTTTAACTGCTTACAGGGCAGTGCATTTATAAACCTTCCCTGTCGAAGTATAATGCAAAATAAACAGGAAAAAGGCACACTGCCAAAATATCCATTTTCATTTTTTGATTTCAAAAATGAAGATTTTTCCAACTTTTATTTTACTTGTATCTTAGGTGTAACTATTTGTTTCACTATATCGATATTACCTAAACATTGCACATTGATATACAACTTAAAAGTAGAAATTTCCTGTACAAATTCACATAAACTCCTGCAGGATATTCACTTTACATCCTTGATGAATCCAATTTGTGGATTCACGTCAATAACTTGCTATATCTTTCACTCGCATTGCCAGCTAGGAACATAAGCATTCCAAGTAATGCTTAATCTAAGACAAAGGACTCTGAGTAACATGTAATTTACAGCAATACCACGATTAAATATATCTTAGTCAAAACACACTGCATATCAAATAATGATGCCCATAATCAAAAATAAATAGTTAATGAATTGATTTGTTAGACTTTCATAATTGTCATGTCTATAACTATCCAATCTAGAATAACTTATATTTTTGCATGACAAAATCAATTTGTAAAATTAGTATGGAGCCGAAATTATTAATTTTATCCAACTTTATTCCAATGTTTTTTACAGATGGATTCTACCAAACTTCATTGATCCACTACTAGTTTTCCAATCAGAACTTTTTTGATCCATCCGCTGTATTTCTTGAGTACAACTTTCACGTTGCCCTTTAAAATAAAAAACCCTTCTAAGCATATTTTGCCAATGAAAGGAAAAAAGTTCGGTTACTTAATATCTGGGCTCATAAGCTGTCAATGATCCTGCCTAATCCCCCAGCCACGAGGCTACCTTATTACCTCTGGTTTTGGATTCCTTTGTCAGCGGCTACATGACAAGTCATCTTTTTTTTTTCTCCGATGAACCTATCTACAATTTCATTTTCAACAATAGGGGGCTCGCAATAAAAGCCCTGTACAGATGCTTTATATATACTTTGCCTTGGTCGTTTTTTTTTTTTTTTTTTTTCTTCTATTTTTCCTTGCCATGATTTGAAACCAATTCGGGGCATTTGTCGTTTAACTCCCTCTCCATACATGCCATCCATTGATCCAAATTCGTCCACAATGAACGCGCCTGTATCGGTTTGGCAACTGATAACAAAAAAGGCAATTTTCCCCGCTACGAAAAACGCGACCCAAAATGACGACGTTTAACGGCGTTTCGCCTTTACAGATGAATTCTGCGTGATAATATCCTCATTGAAGTTACACCAACTACTCTATTGTCTTCTTTTTCTTCTTCATTCCTTCCTGTTTATATCGACGCTCTTTCTCTCCTTTTTCCTTCCTTTTTCATCCCATTCTTGCCACTCTAATAACCATTAGCTGTGAAAACATTACTTTTCTGTCTTCATTTTCTTCATCAATTTCACCCCACCTCCTCCCATACTTACTCTCGTTTTACTATTTATTATTACTTTTTTGGGACCAGAATTCGAAGTCGCTATATTTCTCACAAATATTAAGTGGACTCGAAATGAAACCCGTAAACCTGGGCGCACCCTGTAAAAATGGCAATTTGCAGCTTTATGGTCAGTATAGGGGTCCATGAAGACAGTACCAAACAGTATGTTACGCTTAGTAGGCATATTGTGTGGGCCATATATTACATGCATGGCCATGTGTGGGCCATATACATGTATTGACCATGTGTGGGCCATATACATGAATGCCATGCGTGGGCCATATACATGAATGGCCATGAGTGGGCCATATTCATGTATTGCCATTTGTAGGCCACATACATGCAAGGCCATGTGTGGGCCACATACATGTATGGCCATGTGTGGGCCACATACATGTAAGGCCATGTGTGGGTCACATACATGTAAGGCCATGTGTGGACCACATACATGTATGGCCATGTGTGGGCCACATACATGTATGGCCATGTGTGGGCCACATACATGTATGGCCATGTGTGGGCCACATACATGTATGGCCATGTG
>JAQGAE010005514.1:0-11158 GCA_034696685.1 Julus scandinavius
TACTTAAAACAACAAAGTTCAAATACTGTCATTAAATATTTTTGCTGGGAAAGTGTTGCTAGATAAATAAGTTATGTGAAACAAAATATTTTATAATTGTGAAATTTTATTTGGGGAATTTTTTTGGAACGTACACTTTTTTTTCTGTGACATACCTATTTTTGTGTCCAGCAGTGTATATCAACTGTCAGATGGTGAGACTGTGAGACGGCAGAATGGTGACAAAATCACCAAGACGAAGTAGCGTCGTTTCAAAATTCTTTACAGAGGATGAAGGCCAGATTTGTAATAACGGATATTGACTATGTCATCAGTCAACGAATGCGTCAGATGAAACAACATAGAGGCTAAAATTGAAGCGTGTTTGTAAACATCATGATGTCCAATTTCCGCACTATAGCTTACCAACCGCTGCTTGAAACTCAACTAGAAATCATCTATCAGGCATTGCACACTGATATTTCATCAAAATTTCATCTAGTCCAAATTCAACACTGGGAGGACCTACATCAGATGATAGAGTATCGCGTATTGATACTCATGTCTACAGCTGTATGGTCAAGGGAAGCTAAATTTACCATTCCCACATCAACAGAAAATCTGGTAACTCCAAGGGACGTTATTCCCAAGGGCAAACATCATCTGAAAATGGTAATTGTAATTCATGGTACCAATATTATAAAAATAGACGACTACTAGACAACATCACAAGCAACAGCAGAGCCTGCAAAAACAACAAAATCTGCAACCTCTCTAGTCAACAAGTTTCCAAAGGCAACAACATGCTTCAGGACCTTGTAGAGGTTATCCAAATCAGTGCATTCAAATCAATTCTGATGCAAAACCCGTGGCAATACGCTTATACAACTGTTGTAAAAAAGCCATCTTGACTGACAAAGTTGAAGAACTGCTTGATAAAGGCTCCTTAAATCTACTTTAGAGCTTTAAACAAAGTCACCATGCCAGACATGTACCCAATACCACGAATCGATGATCTCATTGCGCAGGTCACAGGCAAAAAGTTCATGACTTACATTGACCTCATCAACTGCTATTGGCAGATACCTATAGTGGAGGAGTCTCGAAAATACTTCACCAGTGTCATGCCATTAGGAACCTTTTGCTACACTCTCATACCATTGAGTACATGCAACTCGGCAGCGCACTGCCAGCAGGTAGTGGATACATTTCTATGTTTACTACACGATATCACCATGGTAGTATATCAAGACGATGTTCTAATCGTTGTGACACCTTTGGGCAACATCTTAGCGATGTCGCTCATGTCATCTAATGTGCAAAAGACCACAACTTTAGCTTTAAAAGAAATAAATGCCATTTCTATGTGGACTCCATAAAATTTTTGGGACACTTCATCTTATTAAAAGGTGTTAACCCAAATGACAACAAAATCTTGGTGATTGTGGATCTTCCATATCTAAATAACATCAAACAGCTATGTTCCTTCCTTGCTTCATGCAAATGGTTTGGGAAATTCATCCCTAACTGTCAACTATTGCATCACCATTACATAACGTGCTAAAAAAGGATCCTGGGGCAAAGAGATGGCGACGAATTTCGCCTCGTCGAGTATGCATCAAAAACATGACAAAGTCAGGTTGTGTTAATCCGCCTGTTTTTTGAGGATGAACAACCTGGCACAGCACTTGAAGTTTGCCGTTTGCAACTGGCTGATCCAGAATGTGCTAAGATTTGATATCTCTCCGTTCTTCTTTTCGCAGAATAACCATCCAGCCAGACCCATGGACTCTTTTGGTAAATTATCAATTGTTGTTTTTATCAATAAAGTACAATTACTATTACACATAGTGAAGATAATCAACCTTGTCATCCTAATCATCTTTTTGTTGTAATTTCAAAAACCAAAAAGGTAAGGGAGGACAATAGGCAGGTCCATCATCGTGCGTGGCTAAAGTCAAAGTGCCGGATAATCTATTGAGACCAAAATGGCTGACAACGCCAGAATGACCACCCAGCACACAACAAGGTTTCCCCTAAATATAGGGAGGTCTTATTAATAGCTTTCATTGACTTTAATAAATCCCTATCTAATTAACTTTTAATTTCTATTTTTCTTTTTATATGTCTTTGTATCAGATGAGGACATAAACATGCCTATTATCACACAGGGTGAGTAAAATCCAATCAATACACATATACAGAGAGTTTCAGCGCTATGTTGCCAAACATTGTGGGCATGAAGAATGGGTTCATATAAGCAATTTATGTTAATGTACCCATAGGCGGAAATGCCACGTTAGAATTCTGTAGGCTGTACTAGCCATTCTCACGATGACCATTGCATGCTGCATACCATGTTCATGTTTCATTTCAGAATGACAGCATGGAGCGCTGACCTTTGCTGAGCTTGCAGATATGTATCTTGTGTACGGAGGAGCATGTGGGAATGCAAGGCAAGCTGCGAGAATATTCCAGGAGAGGTTTCCTGCACGGAGATACCCATGTCGTGCCATGTTTGTTGCAATTGACCGGCGCCTTGTCTATGAAACATCTGTAGAGACTGTGGAGGACTTAATCACCTGGATATCAGTTTCCTGCGAATTTCTGCAGCAAACACCTGGCATTTTTGTGAGGGTTAAGCAGAAATTCATCCATTGGTGCACCGCATGCATTGACGCAGGTGGCTGTCACTTTGAACAGCTGTTATGAATCTCTGTGCTCTTGTTTCAATAAACAGAATAAACATCAAAAATGGCTTGTACTTTCTTATCACCCAATCACAAATAAAAACACATCAGGCCCAAAATGAGACTGCATTGAACTTTGGTGGCCTCCAGCACCCTAACCAGGCAATTCCGCTTATTGGTACATAAACATAAATGGCTTGTATGGACCCATTCTACATGCCCACAATGTTTGGCAACATAGCGCTGAAACACCCTGTATTAATAAATACCATTCATATGGTCGTGAAACAGGTTAATAACAAACTCCCCCATTTCGCGGCAACCCTGTTATGTCGTCAATAATCCAGGTAAGGGGTTAGTTGCCTAATCCGGTCTGCGGAGAGGGGCTTTGTAAACAAATCTGCCAAGTTGTTCTTTGTGGCGATATATTGCAATTAAAACAAAGCTTTTTGATAATGGTCTTGCACAAACCAGTTTTAGATTAAATTACTTAGTAGTGCCATTATTGACCTCATTCTGGATGACATAGATCGCAGACTGATTATGAATGAATAGTACTGAACCAGGATCACCGTGGGGCAGAATGGCAGAAATTTACCTCCAAATCTCCATGAGCTACATCAACTCTTTAACCAAATCCACAGAGGTGATCAATTCAGCCTCCTTGGTGGAAAGAGCTATGATGGTCTGACGCTTGGAATTCCATGCAATCAGGGAACGTCTCATCAAAACCATCATCCCCGATACCGAGTAACTTGTATCAATATCAGATCCCCAGGATGTGTCAGTGTATGCCTTAACTCTGGAATCTTCGCACCTAATAAGAATCAGACTTATTTTCAGTTTAACTCACATAATTGAGCAAATTCTCTGCTTGATTCGAGGCCAACAAAGTAGTTGCACTACTGAACTTAGCTAAAGTATTAACTGTGACCAAAATATCAGGTCGTGTGATTCTGGCAATGTATAGCAATGAGCAAATTAAACCCTGATATCGCAGGAATCACCTCTTTTCCATCCCCATTAACTCCCGGGACATAACTGTCCCAACCCGGAGTGGCTCCTTTGCTTTATTCACCGAAACCATGTGCATCCGCTTTACCAGGGATTTAATGTAAGGAGTCTGACTCATGCTAATGTAGTCCGATCCCTGTTTTATCTGTATCCTAAGAAAGGCGTTCACTGGTCCTAAGTTTATAATATCATACAATTCTTCGAGAATTGTTATAACCTCAGCCTGGACCCACCTATTTCTCCCTAGAACCAGCAGGTTGTCCACATACAAAAGAATCAGCGCATCCCATTGCAATCGATAGGCACACTCACAAGTGGTGAGTGGTTTGAGCCGACGAGATTGCAGCTCCTCGTGCAAGGTACTCCACCAGCACCTTCCCCTTAGTGGTCCTTAAAGGATTTTTCCAGCCTAAATACACAGTGCTGCTGGAAGCCCTTCGCCACTAGGTGGGCCCTGTGTCGGATGACCATCCCTTATGAGTCCCTCTTCCGGGTAGAAATTCACTGGCTGCCAAGAACCTTTTCTCCAGGCTGAGGGCTCACTTCATGGTTCAGCTCATGCTTTTAGAGGGTTTGCAACTCGTCGCCCATCGCTTCATGCCGCCTATCGGCATTATGAGTATCCATGGCTTCTCTAAATGTCTTGGGGACGTCATCAACGCTGTTATCTCAGCATCGACGAACTGCTTGTTCTCTCCCTTTTCATGTACCCCGGAGCTTAAAGGTTCCGTCATGGCCCCTTTAACTTCGCTTTGAAGGTCCTGGCTACCGGAGGGTTCGAAATCCCCCTGGAACTTATTTTTGGCAGAAAAGTCATAGTCCCTTAGATTAAATAGAATCCCCTCTTGACATTAAGATCTAGCTTCATTTCCAGATCCCAGACGATCCTATCATGATAATAGTACACGTCAACGCCATCACCAGTTTTCCTAGCAACTAAAGTCCGCCTCTTCTTTACGGGGGACGGATCCTTAAAAGTCACCCGGTGATGCTTCTGAACAGTTAATTTGGCAGGTGCCTCTTTAGCCCCCAAAGCATCATTTTTTGGAACTGGCAGAGGAGAACCCGAGGCCTCGACGTATTCCTCATCGCTAGATTCAGGTTCACTGGCCAGTGGAAGAATCTCATCAGGAGTTAAACACTCGACCACCTCTACCTGACTAGATTTGTTGTCGATAACTAATTAAAAAACTGAACTTTGCATACAAAAATTTAAAGTTTTTAATTTTTATTCCAAATTATTTTTTGGTGAAACGGCATGACTGATTCATGCCTTTTGCAATTCTCAGTTTCACCCTCTTTGTTTATATTTGGCCGAGCTAGCGTCTCGGCCCCCCAATGCTTTGACCCGGGCTTGACCCAAAGTCGTAACTTTTCATGCGCTCGGACATAGTTTTGACGTTAGTCACAGCTATGTCGGGGATTGTTTTTATTTCTTGCTTTAGAAAAAGCAAGTGGTCCATCATTTTTTAGTCAGTTTATGTTCTGATTTTGCCATGGCAACAACTGATGAGTTGCTAAGAGATAATTTCACGAAATTTAAAATAATTTTTGTAACAATTTAATTTGTGTAACCTTTTAATATTAACCTGGTCCAAATAATAGGACCTACTCAAAGAACACAATTTAGTGCGTGTTTTTTACATGGTCCGTCGAGCCGTATCTACCAGTTCTAAGGATTACTGAAGACTTTGGATCATAAAACATCTAGTGAATAGTCACTTTGTCATTTGTGGAGATTACTCATCAGTGGGAATACGTGGACCTGGATATTTTCTTCAGTGTGAAGGCAGTATGTCATTAAAACTTTGGAAGACAGTATTGGACGTCCGGAACTTAGCATCAAAACATTGATTTAAAAGGCCAGGAATGTCAGCGCTCCGAAAGAAGATGATCCACATACAGTGATGGATTTTGCCAGAGCAGTGCAGCATTTGGAAGTAACCATTCTGTCACTCAAACGAGATCATCACATGAAAAACCCGATACTGATGGATGAATTGGTATCTAAATTGCCAACAAGCATATGCAGAGCCTGGGATCCATTCATGGAATGGATAATGAAATATGCAAGGGATATCACTCGTGATCTCCCACTAAAGCTGGTTAGTAAATATAAGCGTACTGATCAAACTAACCAAGGAGTGAAGAAAAAGGGAAAATTAAATCCAACATGCACAGTTCTGTCTACTACAGAGGAGCAATCCAAAAGTAACAAGACAGATTTTTCATGCCCTCATTGCAACAAAGAAGGCCACACATTTTACAAATGCAGAAGCTTTGGGAAATTGACCAACAAATTGAAGTGGAACTTTGTTAAGGAAAATCGATTATGTTTTTCATGCTTGAAGTGGGGACATCGAGGAGCGGACTGCAGTTTCAAGAATCCTTGTGGGTCCAGCTCATGAAGCGGAGAAAGAAGTTCCAAAAGAGAACTCTAACCACAACATACATTCAACAAGAAGGGTGTTATTGAGAGCAGCTCCCATTATTCTAACTGGACCCAAGGGTGAAGTGAAGACATTTGCCATGCTGGATGACGCTGGTTCCACACTGGTTCCACCTGCACTATGATTGACTACAACTTGGCCAATGACTTAAAGCTGTAGGGGATCTCGGAACCATTTGAAACACAATGGATGAGCAGTGTTACAAATGAGGAAGCTGATTCAAAGCTAGTATTCGTCAAGATTAGAGGAGCTAGCAAAGATGCTAAGCAATTTGATTTGTTTGATGTCAGGACCACCAAGTCACTGAATCTTCCTACTCAAACCGTGGATGCTGAAAAGATTGCAGGCCGCTGGAAGCACATTTGTCAAGATTAGCCATCACTAGAAAAAGCAAAACCAACCATCATTATTGGGGAAGACAACTGAAAGCTGCTTGTACCACAGAAAGTTGTTGAAGGCTTGTGGAATGGATCGGTTGCAACTTGGATGGATTATTCATGAAAATCTCAACAGAAAATCAAAGATTGGTTGTCAATACACATTTCATGCCTTAGAAATTGAGAGAGCCAATGATGAGAAGTTACATGAACTGATCATGTCATCCTTTTCTACTAAGTCATTTGGTGTGAAAGCACTTGAAATACCAATTTCAAAAGAATGTAAAAGAGCAAAGGAAATTCTGGACAAGACTTCAGAAAAGATAAATGAAAGATTCCAGACTGGTCTTCTATGGAAAAGCAACGATACCAAACTCCCAGAAAGTAAACCAATGGCCCTACGTCGATTGTACTCGTTAGAGACAAAATTGGACAAAGAACCAAAGTTTGCAGAGCTGTATTATGAAAAAATATCCCAGAATTTTGAAAAGGGATATACCCGGAAATTGTCAAAAGAAGAATCAAATGCTGTGAATTCTTGAACCTGGTACCTTCCACATTTTGGAGTACAACATCCACAAAAACCAGGAAAAGTACAAATTGTTTTTTATGCGGCTGCTAAGTCACATGATGAGAGCCTTAATGATAACCTTCTGGTTGGACCTGACCTGTTAAATTCATTATGAGCAATTTTGATGAGGTTTCATAGAAACCAAATTGGCATTTCTCTAATATTAAGGACTTTTTTCCTTTTATCAAGATAATACCTGTGGACAGATGCGCTTAACGATTCTTATGGAGAGGCCAAGACAGATGCCGTACACCTGATGTTTATAAAATGGAGTCTATGATCTTTGGGGCAAAAAGTTCACCGTTTTCTGCAAATGGAATCAAGCACCGAAATGCAAAAGATCATGCTGAGAAATATCCTGATGCTGCCAATGCAATTCTAGAGGATCATTACATGGATGATTTTTAGGAGGTTCGGCAAACGAGAGTGATGCAGTGAAGCTCATCAGTGACATTACTGAAGTTCACAAAAATGGTGGATTCCAAATCTGCAACTGGATCAGCAGTTTAAGAGAAGTTCTTTGCCACATCCCTCACAACTTAAAGAATTTAAATTCGAAGAACATGTGCCCAGGTGAAGAATTACCCACCAAAAGAGTTTCGGGAATGTAGTGGAATGCAGAAGAAGACACATTTGTTTTCAATTTGAGATTTGAAAGGCAGAATTTTGGATTGCTTAATGGGGAACAGATTCCAACTAAAAGAGAAGTTTTGAAGGTTGTAATGTCCATCTTCGACCCACTTGGATTTCTATCACACTTCGTTATGCAAGCTAAAATCATCCTACAGAATATTTGGAGAAGTGGCATTGGATGAGATGAAAAGCTTCCTGATGGAGTTAATGACCAATGGCAACAATAGGTTGCTGAACTAAAGAATGCAAAAAAGTCAAGATTCCCTGCCAATATTTTTGAAATTTTTATGAAGCAAATGATCGTCAACTCCATATATTTTGTGATGCAAGTGACAAGGCTTTTGCAGCAGTTGCGTACCTTCGTTTGGAAACAGAAAGTTTCCAGCATCTCATTAATTTTTGTAAAAGCCAGAGTAGCACCTCTCAAACTGATGTCTATTCCATGCTTAGAGTTGCAAGGAGCTGTTACTGCAACTAGGATTGGTACAACATTCCAGAAAGAGTTAAACATTCAGCAGGTTTCAATGACCTACTAAACTGACTCCATGACAGTCCTCCATTGGATCAAAAAGGACACTTTTCAATTTAAGCAATTTGTTGCATTTCGAGTTGGGGGAATACAAGAATAAACTAATGCTAACTAATGGAGATGGATTCCATCAAAGGAAAATGTGGCAGATGAGACAACAAAACGAAGAAAATCCGAGGACTTCAGCCCAACCGGTCGTTGGTTTCTTGGTCCAGATTTTCTCTACAAATTAAAGAATAAGTGACCTAAATAAACCTCTAAGCCAAAATGGCTAGAGCCAGAAAGCTTGAAGCTAAAGCAGCATTTGTTGGGGCCACATTCTAGAAGCCACCATTGTCAATTGTTCCAAAGATCACCTGTTTTTCAAACTGAAACAGATTGCTATGAACCACTGCTATGGTTTTCAAGTGTGCTAAAAGATGGAAAAGTATGCTTTGCTCAATACTACCTTCACCAAGCTTAGAGATTTTACCTGAAGATCTAAAATTAGCTGAAGAAATGCTGTGGAAAGTTGTCCAAAGTGAAAGCTTCCAAGAAGATTATCTACAACTGATGACATGCGGCGAAGTGGTATTCGGCGTGCTCTCGTGAGTTATCCCTACTATCGTGGCAGCAGTTGGTGGCTCAATTTAGACTCTTTTTCGGGTCGGATGATTACAACCCCGGAGGATGGCGTCGTTACCTTTCCAAGAGGCAAGGAGCTGATGAGCCAGTCCGAATCTACCTTATTGAGATGATCAACAACGAAGAACAACAGTTTATTTCAACTTCTCCATACTTGGATAAAGATGGTATCATCAGATTGGGTGGACGTATTAATAAGGCCGTTACAGAATTTGGCATCAAACACCCAGTTATCCTTGATTCACATCATCCATTTACTAAACTGCTTCTTCAACATTACCATGTCAAATTTGCCCATGCGGGACAAGAAACATTTGTGAATGAGCTTCGCCAACATTATTGGATCATCGGGATTCGCAGAACCGTCCGAAGTGTCTCGGCCCATTGTGTTTTCTGCAAGATCAAACGTGCAAAGCCATTGATACCAATGATGGGCCAACTGCCACCAGCTAGGTTAGAATATGGATATCTACCATTCTACAATGCTGGATTAGATTACTTTGGGCCCATAGAAGTCTAATTTTCGAGGAGCAGACAGAGTGCTGAGAGAAGCCATGGAATCCATGAACCAGGATCAACTTGCTCAGCAATGCCCAATGAATGGGATTGAATGGCATTTCAATCCACCTGAATCTCCACATATGGGTAGAGCCTGGGAGCATCTTGTGCGGTCAGTAAAAACAGCACTGATGAGACCTTGCTAACCTTGTTTTGTTAGGTCAAAAATATGGTCAACAGCAGACCCCTAACATATGTTTCAGGGGATCCAAGTGATTCTAAGGCGTTAACACCAAATCACTTCCTGATGCATCGATCGAGTACTTCGCAATCACTTGGTGAATTCAGTGATCATGATTTCATTCCAAATCACCAGTGGAAAGTTGTGCAATGTTTGGAAGATCATTTTTAGAAGCGGTGAGTCAATGAGTACCTACCCACTCTCACCAAGCGTGGAAAGTGGCATAGCCTGTAGCAGCCATTACTAATTGGCAATATTGTATTAATGATCGAGAAAATCTACCCAGGAACACCTGGATGAAGGGAAAAGTCATCAAGATCTACCCTGGCGAGGATGGTCCAGTTCGTGTGGTGGACATACTGACTCAAAATGGAACTTACAAGCTTTCTGTGACCAAAATTGTGCTTATCGATGAAGGATGTGCAGCTGATGGTGAAGAGGAACTATCCTCCCACCAGGGGGAGCATGTCGTCGATAACTGATTAAAAAACAGAACTTTGCATACAAAAATTTGAAGTTTTAAATTTTTATTCCAAATTATTATTTGGTGAAACGGCATGACTGATTCATGCCTTTGCAATTCTCAATTTCACCCTCTTTGTTTTTATTTGGCCGAGCTAGCGTCTCGGCTCCCTAATGCTTTGACCCAGGCTTGACCCGAAGTCGTAACTTTTTATACACTCGGACGTAGTTTTGACGTTAGTCACAACTATGTCGGGGATTGTTTTTATTTCTTGCTTTAGAAAAAGCAAGTGGTCCGTCAATTTTTAGTCAGTTTATGTTCTGATTTTCCGTGGCAACAACTGACGAGTTTCTACAAGATAATTTGATGAAATTTTGAATAATGTTTGTAACAATTTAATTTGTGTAACCTTTTAATATTAAACTGGTCCAAAAAAAAGGACATACTCAAAGAACACAATTTGGTGCGTGTTTTTTACAAGATTCATAAACCTGATCCTGGTCCTGATTGTAGAAACTGTAACCCCAGGTAGCACGGGCATAACCGACAAAGGTACCTGGAACCTGTTGTCGTGGGGTGGCGCGACCCTGTTTATTGTTGTTAATTTTAATTTAAATAATAAAAAAAGGGGATCCTTACCGGTGTGACCTGGTGACTGTCTGGACTTGATGACGTCGTCCGGACAGAAACCTGGAAGGTAAAGAAAATCATTAGATTAATTAAAACAGATTGATTAAAGGTGTAATAAACCTTTTCCTCC
Source organism: Julus scandinavius (assembly GCA_034696685.1). Lineage (NCBI taxonomy): Eukaryota > Metazoa > Arthropoda > Diplopoda > Julida > Julidae > Julus > Julus scandinavius. Next base: position 10,830 of record JAQGAE010005514.1, read on the forward strand.
CCCCCCCATTTATACTTACCAATGTGTATTTGAGTGGCCCAGGTGGCGCCACTGTTGGGGCGTTGTTTTTGTCCGCCATCTTGTTTTTCCGGGTCAATGACCCTGTTGTTGTTTCGTCGCCATGGAGACGTGTTGTTTTTGCTGGCCTCCTAGAATTGGAAATGAAATCAAAATAAAACATCCAGATGATCAAGAAGGTCTGTGTTTTGATTTTCGTGTTTTATCAGCCACGGCTCAATTATCGATTACAACATGGTAGCAGAGCGTGGTTTACGTTTTTCGGAAACATCGTGGTTACGCTCGTTATTCGAGACATCATTGTTCCCGTG
>JAQGAE010005515.1:0-11157 GCA_034696685.1 Julus scandinavius
TTCAACAGATTTTACTAATAAACCAGCATTAAGAGGTGCTAAACCAGTAGTGGGCATTTGAGTCACATCCTTTCTGATGGATTAAGACCAAAAACCATAGCTATGACGCCATTAGTTTTTAGGAAGGAAGTTTAAACATGACTGTGAAGCATTCCACCTTACAGTCAAAAGTCTGGATCACCCCGAAAGCCATGTATATGTCGAGAAATAAACATTACCCTGGCTTGCAAATGCTTAGATATTTATTTCGATGTCATTACATTGCAAATTTAGTATTTCGTCACTCCTGCTTTGGATCTTTGGCATACTTGCGATCATTTGATCGCAAGTATGCCGTTATTTTGCTACATTCCTCTTTAACGTGTGCTAACAGCCTGCTTTTGATGTTGATTTATGTTGAGCAACGTTTTTCTTTAAAACTGGCCACAACTGTTCGATGGGATTAAGGTCAGGGGACTCTGCTGGCCACTCTTAACAGTTTAATCCCATGCTGTATAAACCATGCCCCCGAAGCAGCAGAAACATGGCAAGGAGCATTATCCTGCTGAAACCAAACTGTTCCTTGAGCATTATGCCCGAATAATTTCATAATCTAAGGCTCTAATACAGAAGCCAACATGTTGGTGTATGTCATCGAGTTCATCCTGCCCTTGCGCACACAGTTCTCCGGCACCTGTTGTAGCCATACATCCCCATATCATCATGCTACCGCCTCCATGTTTTAGAGTAGGGGCAATACATTCAGGACAGTACTCTTCTCCGGGCGGTGTCTCACATAAATGGCTCCAGGAGTACCGAAAATCTATTGAAATAAGATGAAAATTAAGCTACTCGTTATCCTCATCAAATCTATTCTTTTACCAAATTAGACATAATTTAACAAATGAAACTTTGGCATTAGGAACAGGCGAATAGTACCTGGATGTTAGTTTCATCTGACCAAAGGACTTTTGCCCAATCGTCAGCCGTCCAAGCTTGGTGTTTTCTGCACCACTGAAGCCTTGCCTTCCAATTCTTCTCAGAGAGGAAGGGCTTTTTACGTGCTTTGCACCCTCTCAAGCTAACTTCCAGAAGTCGTATTCTTACAAACCTTGCAGAAATGACATGATTTGCATGGCAAGTTGTGCTGACTAGCCAGTTCCGAAGATGTGAGTCGCCTGTCTTACAGATTGTCGAGCTAATATTCTGTCCCCACGTGCTAAGGTGTGCCGTGTGCAGCCTGCTCTTGGTTCGTCACCATGAGATCCTCACATAGCATCCGTTTTAAGGCTGTTTGAACACCCTTACGTGAACATTTCACTGTTCTCGCTATTTCCACTTGGATCATGCCTTCTTTACTTAAAGTAACAATTTTTCTCTCTGCAATTTACTTAAACCTCTCGTTTGACCGTTACATGTTAACATTTAATAATGCAATGCCAAAATGTAATTGCATCAGCTATTTAAAGCAAGGAATTGCCAAACCCTAACCTTTGCTCCAGAGCAGCTTCAGTTTGTTTGCAATCTCCATGATTATTATGGAAATCTTTCCTCACGTGATAGTTTCCAGTACATTGTGCAACCAGCATTATCAAAGCGGTTCGGCCTTAAGAAAGCCAAACATCGATAATCTAGGACTTAGTCGACAAACGGTCTTCTTCGTCCTCCCTTACACATCTCAAGCTAAGGTGCTTAAACTAGCAGACTCACAACAAGTAGTCATCTCAATACATAATTTTAAAAGAAAATGAATCAGAAATTTATCTTCCTTAATTAACAACCAGGCAACTCCAATTCCAGTGCTACTTGCCTTCATGTCTCTTTCCCAACTATTGACTATCACAGATTTGGCAAAGAATGAACTCATTTCAATGAAGCACATTGCTTTGATTGATGGTGGTCTACCACCAAGGTGACCAAGTCACAAGCCACAAGAAGGGAAGGTGATTCAAAAAGTTAAAAACACGAATGCCACTAAAATTGTCTTATCATATACCATGAAGTAGTGGTTAGATAGTGGATCCTCCTTCTATCAAAAATGTCATACATGTTGGTAAGCACAGACTGTAAGGAATGTATAAGGCCACCATGTTTTTCAAATTTAAAAAAAAAAATAGAATAATTTCAAACTGTAAGTAGCATTATAAAAGCGAGATCAAAAATGACATTAAATGGTTGCAAAATAATTCAGGGCTGATTTGGTGACAGGCATCCATGATTATCTCTTTTGAGTTCATGAACATTATCAAATTGTCTCTTTTTTGCCTAAACCTTTGCAAGAACACCCACACTGGTTTTCTATGGAGTTTAGATCTGGACTTCTGATTGGCCATTCCAAAACACTGATTTGTTCCATCTTGAACCAATCTTTTGTGGACTTGAAATTTGACAAGGTGTATTATTTTGTTGAAATTGCCATTTTTGGCCACTAATTAAAGTTCGAAATGGCAATACACTATTGAATAACTATTTTGATACACCTGAGAGTTCATCCTGCCATCCTGCATTTTGGACTATGATCTAAAAGTTGCCATTGGGCTTATACTTGTTAACAGAACATTACTTGATTATTTCCATGGTTTTTTATACTGACAGATTCTTTGAACTCTTGCTGAAGTGTACATATTTGATGATAATACTACGTTCTCTAGTATTTTTTTCTAGATCATCATAATTATTCTAGGTTTTTTCAAAATCTGAAAAAACATGGTGGTCTTATACATCCTTAACAGACTGTATTTAAAGGTTTTGCAATTACTTGTTAGTTTCTGATCTCTTGAAACATGCAAATGAAGATTGAAAAAGGATGAAATAGTATGATTAATGGATTTAGAGATTGTCGCATTCTCTTCCCCCTCCCCTGCCCTCCGTCAAAGCTGGAATAGGAAAAACAATGACGTTTTCATCAAAGAGGTTTCATATCCGCCTCCAAGAAATTTCATCTCAGATTGGTACATAGCAAATACCGTTCTTATACTTTAAATACCATGCTAGGTGGGGTAGTGGTAACGCTATCGGCCTTTCGTTCACATCACAGCCTTGTTAACTTCACATCTACTATAAATTACCATAAAATGCGAAAACAAATTCAAAAAACCAATTGAGCTGAGTCAAACAATGCATACATGTGCTTAGTACTTATGCTTTCCTCTACTTGTACTATTATTTGTGCAAATTAATATTGAAATAAGATAATTAATGGATTTAAAGGTCGTTTTATCGTGTCCAGAAAAATTTTCGCCATCAATTCGATTCCCCATTCAATTTTTCGCATAGGCTATTTTATAGAATAGGTAAATTCCTCGCTATACAATTGCTCGCAGTAAAATTGTTTGCGGGATTAGTTTTTTCGTTAGCTTAGGTTAGGTTATTATATGCATAATTGAACTATGCGAATAATTGTGCGGCGAAGAGTTGACTTTCGAAAAATGACCTATGCAAAGATCTGTGCACCGAATAATTGCCCACGAAGAATTAGTTGGCGAACAAATGTCAGTAAATCTGTTTTAAAGCTGCATAAGTTCTTGGGAGTTAATGATGGGTTTTTTTGTTTTATTTTTTTAGAAATTTAATGGATCATTTATAAACTGCTTGAAACTTTGTAATAGAAGTGCACAAGTTTTGATGAAGCTAATTATAGAAAACTTTCCATCTTTTTGCGATGAATCGATGTATAATGGAAAGCGAGGTTATTGTTATTTTAAACTGTCATTGAATTTTCGATGTATTCATTTGTTATTCATAGAATATTGAAAACATAATTGAATTTTAATATCAATAGGTTTGAATATTTATATAAATTATATGAAATTTTGTTTTATTTTGAAAATTTAATTTTCTTAGTTTTGCATAATCTAGATAGACATTCAAATTTGTTAAATATAAATCAGTGCATAAATGTATGCACCGCTAAATTATTGTTATAAATTCCTGCATAAATCTTTGACTAAGTTAAAGCAGGGCAGTGCTTCAGGTTGTCCAGCATCCTTGAAAATCGGGAAATTTGCTTGAAATTTGTGTTAAACACCATTTGATGGTTTAATTTTTTGCCTGTGCCAGGAAATTCTATTAATCGGAAACCCTTTATAAAAATACAACAATAGCATAAAAAGTTTCCAAAATGAGTGTTGTCTTTTTTTCTTTTTTTTATAAATGTGATAATTTTTCTTAGTAGGCATTTTTGCTGTAAATTTAAATTACACCAATTGTATAAATAAACACCAATTAATAAATAAATTATCACAAATAAATAAATATACATATGATACTGTCAATACTTACATCAAAAACTGCACGTGTATTACATTCGGCTCCGTGCTTTTGCTTTTAAAACTCGTATATACAGGGTGGGCCAATAAAAAGTAAGCCAACATTATAAAAATCATAAAACGGTTATTTGTTAATGTAATTTATTAAAAATTTGTACATGTATACTTAAAAAGGATACATGTAAGGCCGCAACGCGTTTGTGAACTTTTGGCGCCATATGCAAATGAGCGTGATTTGCATTCTGCCGGCACAACAATGAACTTTGTATTTAACATGCTGCATCGAAAGTTTCAGTTTAATTGCTTTGGCAAACGGCCAAAGGCCAATTAAGACCAATTTCAGGCAATTAACTGGCCAGGATCAACTCAGGCAGTTAGGAACAAGTTTTAAAAGTCACCAGGCGGGTGCAAGGGTGACCAATAACGAGATACCTGGAATCTTTCACCAGAGGGCAGCAATTTGGAGAAAAAGAAAAAAGAACAAAGAACTTAGCAGACCTGGTCCGATTACCGTGAGGAGAGGATCGTAAGAAACAGCATGAGAAGAAATTAAGGAGACAGGATAGGAGTGGCAATAGCTGAAGCAAAGGAATACAAGGATCAGAAGAATACAGTGGAGTGCTAGAGAACCCAGGAAAGATAAAGTTGGAAGAAAGAGTGAGAAGAAGGATGCCCAACTACAGTGGAGATAACCTACCTCAGCAGACTGACATTTCTGGATCCACCTGTAAACATTTCAAGAATTCCCTGGAGCAAGGAACCCTACCTGATCAAATCCAAGGAGGCTGGAAAGCTGGTGCACGAGCCAATCACCTGTAAGTGCCATTACTCAGTGCTTTATTTAAGAAGGTAGTCAGAAGTAGAAAGAATGAGGGGAGCAGTAAGAAGAAAGTCAGAGATAGGCGGGAAAATCACAGATAGTCAAGAGAAGAAGAAGGAAGGCAGAAAAGCATAGCAGATTAGCGGAGGCAGAGAAAGCTGAACAGAAACAGATTCTCTCAGTGCCCGGTTCTGACCCCGGACGATTCCGGAAACCTAGCCTTTACCTAACTAACATTTCCCCAGAAGCCTATCCCAGAAAACTTTCCTTCCTGTGAAGCAATGCCCGATACCTTCTACCCTTGAAAATATACCTCCTGCCCACTAACATTTGCTGGAGCGAATATCCACCAGATGAACCATCGAGAGACCAGACAGCAACTCAGCGTGCCGACACCGTGACAGGGAACAACGGACAGCAACCTGTGAACAGCATACCGAGGGATGATCAAAGGATCGAGTCTCACTATGCACCTGAGAATTTGTTTGAACTTTTAAAATTTAACTGAATCGTCTGCGATGTACGCCAGACAGCGACTTCATCATTAAATCTGTTGATTTGAGTTCTACGAGGGTGTACTGTCTTACAATACAAAAAACTTCCCTATTTCAATTTGTGTTCAATGTTAGCACCTTTCACGGAAATACAAGTCCTAAGGCGATTGCCTCGTCGATTGTTGTTTGATTAATTTAATTCCAAACATCCAAAATTCACTGCTTCAACTTGTTGATGCTTGTGTTCATTCCTCCAACTCTTTGGCCACCCAACAGCTCCAACCTAAATCTTCTTAACTATGCAATCTGGGGTATAATGGTCGACAAAGTGTATCGTTCAAAGATAACTGACATCGACGAGTCAAAGCAGCAAATTTTGGACGCTTGGAATAAAATTAATCAAACAACAGTCGACGAGGCAATCGCCCAATGGCACTTAAGCCTTACGGCTTGTATTTCCGCGAAAGGTGCTAACTTTGAACACAAATTGAAATGTGGAATTTTTGTATCCTGTTTAAGTACACATATACAAATTTTCCATAAATTCCATTAACAAATAACCATTTTTATAAAGTTGGCCTACTTTTTATTGGACCACCCTGTAAATCTGGACGCCATGCCTTTAAAAGCAAAAAACACAAAAAACCAAAAAACACATGTTTTGAAAAACATGCTTTTGCAAAATGTTTTCAAAAACTGCTTTTGCTTTTGCTTTGGATGTAGTCTGAAACCACCTTTAGGCAGTGGCGGCTTGTGTATAGATAGGCACTGTGGAACTGCAGCACCCCATATCGATTGATATTATCAATAACCAGTGGTGGCTCGTCCATAGGCACTGCAGAACTGCAGCACCCCCAAAGAGATACAAAGGAAGAGTACAAATAAAAAACATACCAAAAATCTTTGTGTAGAATTGAATAATGTTTTTACTTCTTTCAAACGGAGGGTCCAAAATTGAACCAATAAGCACTGGTGTGCCACTCAGCAGTTAAGCTATGGAGCTTTGTGATTCACAGTTCCACTGCTCTTAGGGCATATTTGCACAAATGGCAAATTAGCCAACACGATCTAGTGATAATGCTTTTAACCACCGACAGGATCACTAGTGTCTCCAATAAATTCAACACCCAGCGACAGTAAGGGAGGCTTTGAGAGCTAGGACCGGGCTTGAGAAAAACCTTAGTTTCAAAGGGTGACCATGTTAGTCAATATTATGGATTAGCAACTATAAGAAGAAAAAAAATATATATATATATACATTTGATTTGTTGTATTTTGCAACATACATGTAAGGAAAGTTATGATTTTCAAGCGACTGGACATCCTGCATACACTACATTAGTACTTATGGTCTTAGGACATGAGGGACCTCTTAGGACCTCCTTTTCTCATCAAGGCTAGTTGATTCGAGTGTGGTAAGAAATGAACTAAAATTTTGATGTTTCACTTACACACATAGTGCTCATGTTAAGTGCATAAAACTAAATCACTATAAAACGTTAAACTGCCTTCTATTCAGATTTGTACAAAATCTGTTTCTGTATTTTAAAGTCTGTTAAAAACAAAAAATCGGAAATATATATATTCTTAATAACAAATTGAATATGTTATTTCGTTTTTCACAATACAACATGGAATAACTACATAATTTAATTTTTTCAGTTGCTTTTTATAAAAGGGCTCAAATCTTGATTGGAGATATTTGGGCCTGCTTTGAGAACAAAGGTTTAGGTGAATTCATCGATATCGATTCGATCACCATGTTTGCAGACTACAGGTAGGACATCATTTTTAACAATCTTCTCATGTTTAATGTTAAGCTGCTGGCTTCTTAAATTTCTTAAAATTTTCAGGGTTCCACAAGTGCTGGCATATTTTGGAGTCTTGCAGTATTCCGATTCACTGCTGAATACATTACGTGAAAGTAAATATGCTATGTTTTTTATTTATAGATTTAATAGTGGCTAAAAATCTGAAAGTAGCAATTTTAATTTCTCCACATTTTTCCAAAAATGTTGTGACTGACTGACTGGCCTTGGTGTCAGTTTCCCCAAAGGCAAGTGATCCCCTTAAGCAAAAAACTACAACCACTACAGATTTGTATAGGAACTCCCATGTTTTTCGGTGCATGTCTAAAATTTGATAGTGAAAGACACAATCAATGCAATAATATCACGCAACCATTGTTTCATGGTTTAATCATCAACAATATCAGGTAAATAGAACCTCTTCAAAATGACCACACAACATTAAATTCAACTCAGTACCCTACAGTCAGCAAATAAATGCCAAATGGTAGGGGGAGTTTGTAAACCGAATTCCAGGAAAATGCTCCTTCGTTAGTAGCGACTTAGACATCATTGTTAGTTTGAATTTTTACTAAATCAGGAGAATCGCCAGGTAGGCTATTCCAATGTCTAATTGCTTGCAAAAAAATTACCAATAGTAAGCATTTGTCTTGGCATGAAGCTCGGTCAAAGGATTTGAGTGATAGTGTCTACTAGCTCCTAGAGTGATCGTTTGGTGTTAATATATGGGAAACAAGATGTGAATTAAGAAAAATATTAAAACATTTAAATAACCCCATAGATACCTTTTCGCTTCTGGACCTCAACGTGTCTCACTTTCGGGAGTGGAGCATTTCTTTTACACTTGCGGAATGTGGATAACTGCTCTTAACAAATCTGGCTGCCCTATGTTGGACCATCTCTACAGGGTGTTTCAGTGCTATGTTGCCAAACATTGTGGGCATGTAGAATGGGTCCATACAACACCCTGTATATTTTGAATATGAATCTTCATGTGAGGATTCCGAACAGAAGCACAATATTCTAACATAAGGCGAACCAGAGTTGCATAGCCAGTTTCCTTTACATTTGCCCCATAACATGAAATGTAAACAATACACACAAACAAAAAAAACCATGGCAGAAATGTATTGGAAATCCTAGGATTGTACTGAAATGAAATGGAACACACGACTTTTTTTGTTGCTAAAGGAATGCTGAAATTTGGACTGGTGACATTTAATTCCTTTTTATTTCTTCATTTGGTATGACATAAGTGTATTTCATTTCTGTTAAAACATGGCACAGGGTAAAGCAATTGGTCAAGAGCTACGAAATCGCATTATAACATTACATAAAGAGGGTGAATCAGTACATGAAATTGCATAGTATTTGCAGTTGCCCTCGACAACAGTTCATAACATCTTTTAGATGTTTGGCCAAACTGGATATATATTAATTACAAAAAAAACCTGGAAAGCCAATAATAATAAAATTACATGACGAAACTCTCGCATCATCTTCGGTCCTCAGATCTCCGATTTACCCACTGTCGATTCGCAAACCGCCGGTTGTCCACTTACCGGTTTTCTGGCAGTCTCCTGCTGCCTTACTACCTGCCGGTTTCTTAAAGGATTTCCGGCATTCGTCTTGCTGCGCACGCAAGGTGGACCGCATCCCCATTCCTCCTGAACGGTCCGACCGTTCTATGCACTTTGCGACAAGGTGCCCCTTCTCGCAGGCATAGCACGACCGAGTTTCCTCGTCGTGGCTGCCACCTTTACTGTTCTTTCGATTCTTGGAGCCCTGGGTCTTCTTACCTCCGCTCTGCACTACCTTAGGGTCACTCGTCCATGACCTTGAGAAGTTAGTGGTCTCCGCGTTGTCATCCGCAAAGGTGAAATCCGTCAGCACTCCCTGCAGTCGTCGTCCCTCGGCTTTTATCTGCTGGCAGACCCCAGCTTGTGTGATGTCCCGGTCGCTGTTCTCGATCATGGAAACGAAGGTGTGCCACGAATCCGGCAGTCCAGCAAGGATACACGTTACTGCGATGTTATCCGGCACTACTTGACCCGCTTGATCCAGCTCGTAAAGGATGTCCCACATCTTCGAAATGTAGTCCACTACACCTCCACTGCGCCATCTCATCCTAAACAGTACCCTCATGTTCTGGTAACGGACCATTCTGAAAGAATTACCATGTTCTCTTTCCAAAGCCTTCCAGACTTAGTAAGCATTTCTGAGATGTTGTATATAATTCATCTGGCTGCTCTCGACGCAAAGTCCAACTGTTGTCCTTGACCTAGAATCATCCTACATTCACTTCTCGGTCACTTGCTCAGGCTTGGGTTCCTTGATGTGGTTCAGCAACCTCATATTCTCAAGCTGCAGGCTCGTCTTTGCCTTCCAGTGGACAGTTGTATTCATTCAATGGACGAAATCCGAAGGTTGAATAGCTGCTCCAGGAATTCCCTTTCTTCAGACATACTAAAAACTTTAAAACTTAGAATGTTCACATCCTTTAGAACAATTAAATGCCTGGTAGGTCGCCGCAGTGACTTCCCCTTGATACAAAGGACCATACACGTGTTAGGCCTATTTCTGATAGGCCTAGCCCTAACCTTAACTAACTGTTAACTAAATTAGCTAATTAAAAGAATTTCATTTTGTTACTCACTGTTTGCCTGGCCCATAACTTCATGAAATCTGTTGAAGGCATTTCGAGAACTGATGAAATCACTTGAAGTCAGGACTTGAATGATACTCTTTATTTCATTGCTGGCAGATGTAGTTTAACCATACTTTTACACATGTAAAAGGACGTCCATCCCCTGTGAAGGCTAGCTGTGAAAGAGACAGAAAGTCTGCAAGGGGTCCTAAACTGCCTCGTTGCGTCGCCTGGGGCATAGGGCCATTTACCTCCTTGTATGGTGCTGCTACTTGCAGCCCATATGTTGGTGACCCCATTCCGAGGTCCCACGGGACCTGCGTGCCTCAGATTCCAGATGTGTACCTGAGTGAGCACAACTCCAACACTTATTGGTTCTGTTGAGCACAATTTTCCAGCCAAGATGTAGAAAAACGTGGAGTTTAGCAATTGGAGCCAGAATCCTAAAAAGTTTCCAGGAAGATGTCTTTGGTAATCTAGAAACATCTGCTCTTTTTGAGAAATAATTCGGTCCAGAATTATTTCGATTTGATGTTTAATAAATTTGAAAATATGTTGCTAAACTATTTTTCAATTTAAACAAAGACTTTTATTTTAAATACAGAAAAGTATTGGTTACAATAAAAATCAACCTCCTCAGAGGACTTCCAAGTAGTAGAAGAGAAAAAACAAAAGGCTAAAACTGGGACACCTAAAAGTGGGGCAAAGAAAAACGTCATATGACCTAAATTGACCATTCACAAAAGGGTCACATGCAAATATGCCATCTGCTTTCCAAAAACACAAAAAGCACATGGTTAGACACAAAGAAATTCAAATTTCCCCTAATCCCAAGCATTCATCATGGAATTCGGTTTAGGAGCACAAATACCATTTGTTGGTAATGTGGATTCCATCAACAACCATCCTGATATTCCCAACAAAACCCCCCTTTGATCCTAAGCCGGATCCAATTTACTCTAACATGATCCTAAACGTTTCAATCGGTGAAAATTCCTTGTTTGAAGTAGTTCATCCTGGGGACGGACTGGGGCTTTGTGAAAATATCGACTAAGTTATCAGACCCTGAAATGCTTTTTAGAATAAAGTACCCTTTGGACAACCAGTCCTTTACGAAATGGTACCTAATACTTATGTGTTT
>JAQGAE010005516.1:0-11157 GCA_034696685.1 Julus scandinavius
AACATGGGTTACTATGAAATGGAAAGTAAACCATTTATGGTAACCCAAATACCTGGTTTAACCTAAGTTTGGGGTTTGAACCTCATTGGTTACTGCCACTGTCAGTACCCTACTACAAATTCCATTCTAAAGGCGGCCATTGAATTTAATCTCTCCTTGCTCTTTGGTATCATGGGATTTGCAAAGCACCGTGCTTATATTTAAGAATAAATTAGTTTGGTAAGCACCACATTGAGGTCACTGTCACGTCTGGTGACGTTGATCCTCTAGTTTAACTCCTTGGTATTAAAATGGAGGATGTTTAACTGTTTGGAGATGCAATTGGTAAGAATTTAACGAACAGTTAAAATTCCCATGCGTGTAAAAGACAGGAAAGTTCATTAGCCTTCTTCATGTGTAGAACATGATTTTGCCCTCAAATGTTTCATTTGTTAAAAATTAAAGATGTAATTTGGTTAAATGCATATTGTTACGAGCACCTTACAACTCGGAAAATCTACAAGTTTCATCAGGGTATTTAACACATCAGAGGAGAGGATTATATTATATAATAAGTGCTTTCCTAATTATTGAGCTTTTACTTGAATTTATATATTATACTATAAATCTGTCATTTTAGACCTTGACAATTTAGAATAATCTCCAAAGATTTATTAATTAAATGGATTATACAGTATAATATGAAAGGAAGTGGTTTCTGTTTATCAATGCATTGAAATCGTTTTTTTGATAACGATTTTAATTAATTGCTCACAATTAATTATAACATTTTTTCAACCGGTGTACCTTGAAGGGTCTATGAAATGTGCCGTGGAAGTTTGTTATAGGGTCCAGAATCGATCTTCTGTATACACAAACTGTGAATAAAACCCATTAAGTATGTTCACCTGAGAGTAGATTATTTTATTAAATACGTGCTTTTTTAAACTTCATTGAAAAATGAGAGAAAACATATCCATAAAAACAGTGTACCATGACAATTTTGGCTCCCTGTTCAGTGTGCCCCTGGAATTTTTAGGGACAATTTGTGTTGTGAGTTTAAAAAAGATTGGCAAGCACTGCTCTAAACAGATCCCCCATCTTTAGTGATCAATGGGAATACCTCTTCAGGAATATTTGGAAGAAGATCATGCGTGTATTTAGCATGTACGGGTATTTCACTTGTATGGAAATATTTCATGAGTATTGCAGAAGGCAAATTTCCGTTTGGATTAAGGAGCAAAATCAAATTCCAGAACCGCCCTTTGATCTACATCCTCTTTTTATTAATCCTTGCTGAATTGGCTTCAAATCGGATCTTGCGATGCGATTATCAGCTGCCACTTTTGGATTTCCTAATTGGATAGGTGACAGGCACATGTGAAAGTGCACCAGAAGACGTGTCTGTAAGCCAAATGGCAGACATATAGACGTGAAGTTTTCACGAAAGTGGTATAGAGAAGAAAAAAAAGATGCCTTCTAATCACGATTGATAGACGCCTTCTTTTGTGCCCTCTACATCTGAGAGTTGGTTTTTTTTTGGAAATGCATTGCTTTGTCGCTTTGCACATGTGAAAACATGCATGTGTAGGGGGCGCTGCGTAAACACATTTGAAGATATCAAATATAGGGAAATGAGTGCTATGAAATGCATTCGTGCGGAACTTTCATCTCCATGATCCATTCATGCACACTGCTATCACTTCTATGTCATCTTCTTGCGTTTTCTGAACCGTGCTTGTGCATATATGCGCGATGCTCGAAACTTTTCACTTTTTGAAAAATGGATAGGCTTTTTAGTTAGGGATGACAAAGAGCTGCCGTATTCATGGGCTACATAAAATGCGCGTCATGCATGCATATTCGGTCTTTGATGGACTAGACGAAGTTTAATAATTTATATTCAGTCGAATGAAGATATTCAAAGAGGCGCCATCTGCATGCTATTAAATTAACTTGTTATCACACACTTAGTAGAGGATTTCCCAGCAGGAAAAGTAGGTTCGAACTCTCCGGTGGACAACCGAGAACTGACTGATTGGTACATGGCATAGTTTGAAAACCGGCCAGAACATGACAATCCTTTGGTCAGCAAGAACATGACAATCCTTTGGTCAGCAAAAATAACCAGTTTAAAAATGGCTAACATAAGCAAGAAGTTAGTTGGAACATAGTTTCGTTTAATATTCAGAACAACTTTCAGAAAATGTGGTTTTAGATTTTGTATTCCTTGCAAAAGCATTGCAGATGCCAGTATTAGTGATGGAATAAAATTCAAAAAATATTTTCAAATTTGCTTACAAAAGTATAAAATATAACAAGTATCGCTTTTACTTATATCGTGGAACAAAGCAAAACACGAAAAAAGGTCTCCTTTTACTGCTATAAGCCCAATTCGGTTTTATAGTGTGTATGGAATTGTTCTGTAAAACACAAAGATAAAAAATAAACTGTGCATACAGGTATGGAAAAATCGGGTGTTGGTACCAATACTTTTATATGCCTTTTAGTATTTTTATATTCATTTTATGGGCGATTATTTATTTATTTATAAATAAAACAATCCATGCTTAAAATTTTTGTATTCTAAAATATACTCGAGGAAAATAAAAAATATGAAATGTTTATATAACATTTATGCACATGTACATATTTAGATAAGTATTTACAAAGTGTATAGGAGAGTATTTTGTTATACAATGTTTTAATTGGTTCTTTTTGCTAACAACTTTAGATACTCGTAACTTGATAAAAATCATTAATATTAAAAAAATTATTAATGTTTTTTCTCAAATAGTCAGCTGTTGCGAAATATTCTATCCAGATTCGTACTCTGCATGAAAACATGCTTTTCCAAACACCAAACAATGCTTAAATATATAGTACTTATATTTGGCCTTTAAAAATATCAAAATTGTATATACTCACACGCTTGGCCTTGGTTAAATGTGAATCACACTAATTTCGCGTAAGCTTGGATAATACTTAAGCAATATATTGTAGGAGGTGGCCATTTGTATACGCCAATTACTTTTGTAGTTGCTTTAATAACTTACACTCATTTTTTACAATTGTTCTAGAAATAATTAAAGCTATTAAGCCTGGGATATTGACTATATTATACAAAAGCAGAGAATGGCCTGCTTGTGGCGGCCATTATAAACAGCTGTCAGTGCCGCCAACAAGGGCTCCACAGGTTGTTATTCACGCTAGTAAAGGTCATCAAAGCAGACATTGAATTTTCTGTATTAATTGAAATATTGCGAGGAAAAACGTTGGTAGCTTCTGTCGGAAAACTCACTGGGATGAGTTCCAGCTGAGGTTGGGACTATAACATTAAAGGTTAATAGTTACATAGAGGGGATTCAAACCCCATAAGACGAATACAAATCAGAGGTTAATGAAAGGCGCCCGCAGGTTCGCTGCGTGTAACCAGTGTTGCATTAACATAAATGTTCACGATGATTAAAACAATATACAGAGCTGTTAGACATTTCCTTTACCGTGTGTATACGCGCTTCACATATTTAGGGCACATTGAGATACATTATGGATATATTTTATATCTCTACCAGTATAACGAAAACTCCTTGTTTCGTCTCTTCCTTTAACATATTGATCGTTATTTAAAATGTCTACATCATCGGTGTATTGGCATTACAAATATATATAGATTGGGTTACGATCAGACTGTATTCTTAATTGGTAGTAATTGCTACAGTATACACCGGTAATTACAACATTAGCAACATTTCCAAAAGGAAAATGTGAGGGGATAATATGGTGATGATCTTAAAGAAATTGTATATGTACGTGCTTAATTACATACTGCATATGCTTGCATTATAATATAAATTCTTTAAATTAAAGAGGAATACACTGTAAAAACGTCATGCCTTACTATAAGGCATTGTTTTTTACTTGTGTAGAAAACGAGAAACTTGTATGGGTCTTAATAACCTTAATATATGACCAACAATGTCACACATATATAAATGCACTATAAATAATCATGTATCAAAGTACTATGCTGTGTCTTAATTTCTTTTAAACGTCTTTAAAAAATGGCTCATCCACACAACTAATCTTAAGATAACTGTTTTTATTCTACATTATTATCAAAAGTTTTATTCAAAATTATTATCAAAAGTTTTATTCAAAATTATTATCAAAAGTGTTATTCAAAATTATTATCAAAAGTATTATTCAAAATTATTATCAAAAGTATTATTTAAAATTATTATTAAAAGTATTATTCAAAATTAGTATCAAAAGTTTTATTCAAAATTATTATCAAAAGTTTTATTCAAAATTAGTATCAAAAGTTTTATTCAAAATTAGTATCAAAAGTTTTATTCAAAATTAGTATCAACAGTTTTATTAAAAATTATTATCAACCGCTTTATTAAAAATTATTATCAAAAGTTTTATTCAAAATTATTATCAAAAGTTTTATTCAAAATTATTATCAAAAGCTTTATTCAAAATTATTATCAAAAATTTTATTCAAAATTATTACCAAAAGTATTATTTAAAATTATTATTAAAAGTATTATTCAAAATTAGTATCAACAGTTTTATTCAAAATTATTATCAAAAGTTTTATTCAAAATTAGTATCAACAGTTTTATTCAAAATTATTTTCAAAAGTTTTATTCTAAATTGTTGTAAATAGTTTTGAATTTTGCAATCCCTGGAGACTGTACAGCTTTTATTTATCAAATTTCTTGTCCAAAAACACGTGAAAATTTGCAAGCATTGTTGCAAGATTATGGGGTATTACGTGACGACCTTGTGGGTATTGCTACTTTTGATTGATTTACTATAGTGGTGCAACTGTGATATAAGAAATCCCAGTAAATTCTTGGCATTGTTACGAAATCAACTTTGGGGATTTTTTAAGTTTTTTTTATCAAAATCGAATTGCTTCATCTAAAGTCCAACATTTCTCAAAGTAAAACTAACTAAGTTTTGACTTGCAACATTCAGTTCGATTTATACTGGTCCTAAATGAAATTCCTAATGGGAATTCATTCCAACATGGCTGAAGTCTATAGTGGACAAGAGCTTTTTGAAAATGGACCGCTATTGGAAAAAAGTACCATAGCCAGTATAAGGCCTTCATGCGTACTCGAACACAAATCTGTGGCATTGATGCTGAGTGAAGTGTTTTATTGAGCTTCTTCAAGTCTGGAGCAATGCTGCAGGAAATGCAATTTATGTATAACTTTCAAATTGTCAAAAGTGGAAGAGTCGTCCATCCTCCTACTTCCTTCCTCAATGCCTTCTAGGCGGCGACTGGAAATTCCCTTGTAAATATTTCTACACGGTACGTCAATAATCGTATAAAAATTGGTATTCTAAGATTGTATACATTAAAAACATAGTTTACAAATTTCAAATTAATCTATCGTGATTATTGTCAGCTCCTCCTCGTCAGACTAGAGCAAATTGTATTCTTGAATAGGAGTATACTGATTACAATTGCAGTGGAATCATACTCTATAGTATATGTAAGTATAGAGTACATGTAATTAGTAGTCATATGAAATAGCTAATCAGATTTAGGCAAACAGTATTCATAAGCAGAAGTACTGATTACGAGTGCCTATGAACTCTTTAATCCTTTGTATGAGTAGTATCGTAATCAGGCTTGGGTAAATTGTGCTCATGGATGTAAGTACTGATTACAAGTAGGAATGATTACAAAAATGCTGTTTAGGGAACACGAGTTATGATATAAAAATAACTCGTACATATTATGTATACTATGTAGATACTATTAGCGAAATCTTAACAGTTAAAGGGGGTGGGGGGGGAGGAAGGAGTAATAAACAGTGCATCCGATAACAAAATACATACTAATCATAAGTAGAAATGTAAAAATTATGAGACATTGGTATTAACTTTTAGAATGACCCTCATTTTAAATTACTGTTCATCATTAAGCCGGGTCTCCACCAAGACGTAGTACATGTACGTATAAACATGTTTTTACAAACAAATGCAAAAAAGTTTGCCCTCCGGGTTTGTTTCAGCCGCCATTTTTTAAACATATGTAAATATCAAAATTGTACTCCTATTAAAGACATTTAATAGGTGCACAATTTTGATATTTACAAATATTTACAAAATGGCGGCTGAAACAAACCCAGAGGGCAAACTTTTTTGCATATGTTTGTAAATACGTGTATATACGTACATGTACGTCTTGGTGGAGACCCGGCTTTACTTATATCTGTTAAATGGGACTCAATTATTTACTTAAAAATATTTCTATTTATACTCAATTACATTAGTACTCATAATTTCAGAGTACATTAATAATCAACGATATTTGTAATCGCCCATTATGAGTACATGTTTATAATCGAGAGCATTGCACTCATAAGTTTTGAGTACATTTTCATTCAATTACTTTTGTAGTAATCATACCTTTTGAGTAGATTTTGTATTCATTTACTCTTTCAATCGCCAAGCCATCTGCAGCGATATAACCAGTACTATATGTATATTGACATCGCAAATAATGTTAATTATTCAATGTTGTTGTGTTGAAACCATGAACAAAAACTGTGGACTATATCCGGTCGATTCAATGCAGTTTACATTGAACAAATATTAACATTTCGAATAAAATAGTAATAAAAGTACACCTACTTTCCGATTTCATACAGAAAAAATGTCCTTGCCTTGATAACATATAGTAGGTGGCAAATTAAATGTATTAAGAAAATTTAATTAACAAACCAATCCAAGTCTCCTTTAGGATTCATATGTCATTGAATTCTAACAATTCAATTAATCCAGATTACCACATTTTAAAAATTTCTTGGAAAATTACTTCATGAACGTGCTGTAATTTTATAATTTGAAAGTACTAAGAAAATGTCTGGAAATGACTTGTCTTGTCTTTAAAATTGTTAGATGTTTTGTTAAATGCCTATCCATATTGAGTGTTGTCTATCTATGCTTTTCAAAACGTTGTTTCTTAATCCTTGTCCTAATCCTATTCCACGGAGACATTTTTTTAAGGTTCTCTATGCATGTATGATTATGAAAACCCAACTTGTATAACCAACAAATCATAAGATTGACACGAATTTGCGCCATTTTGTTATTTACCTTGCACAAACCAAGTGACCGGATCTCGCTAGTTTTGAAAAAGACCCTCTAATAAGGTAAATAACTAAGGTTTCCCCTTAGAAATCTTATATTTTAATGTACACAGTTTGTGTGTGGTCTAAATATGCTCTAATTATATGCATTTGTATCTTAGTTTTCAAAACATGTTATTCTTATTAACAATACAGAAATTGTAACTACGAATTCATAATTCGTGGCCTGGGGTTTTATCTCGTAGAAGCCCTTATATAAGAGATCTCTAATGATGCACTTCCATGGAAAAACAAGATTTATAGACCAAAATACTAAAAGCTTATTATTTGTAGTCTACCTTATTATTCAAGTTTGTGGCAGTTATTTTTCTAAAAGGAGTCCCCAAATAAGGAAACGTATAAATAAATTCTCTTCAAAATTGGTATATGTACAATTGACAAAAGAATTTTTATTAACCAAGAATGTTGAAAAATTTACATTTGAAGCGAATTTTTTGAAAGAATCGTCTATACGTCGTGTCATTCTTTCTTTAAAGTATAAAAAAGTCAACGTTGGTGATCATGTTTTATGGAAATTTCGCCTTCCATAAGTCATATTGCATTAATACCTAACAAAGTTAGTGAAAATGTGCTAAGAATTCATTGTTATGGCAGAATTATTTAAATAATTCCAAAAATTGTTTTAGTGAGTGGTTTTTCAAACATTTTTATGATGTAGGAATACGTCTTTGTTTTCGGTATTAAGATGTGCGTTCAACAGCGGCCTGTGTAACGGAAGTGTAACGGTAACGGAAGTACGACTTATTTTCTGACTCCACCCATAAAATTAATTCCGTAAAGCGCAGACGATCTGTAAAAAAATCTAATTACGAAATGTCTACATGCCTAATTCAATTAGCTTGCATCGCCAACCTTCGATATTAACATCTGCACAGCAAAAGAAACCTAAAAATCATTTCATCGTATTTACTAAACTTGATACCGGATGTAGCCTGTAGTGACTTGCTTTTTTAATGAAGTCACCAGGTGGCATGCTTGTGGATTGAATAGTATTTTCCATCGATTGCAATGTGCATTGTGCTGTAAAACTGCATATACTGTGCGTGTTTATTTTTTGGATTACATACAACTAACGGCAGATATGAAGTTTCATTCATAAGATATGGAAAACATAAAAAAATGTCTTATTTTAAAACATCTTAGCTTCATATTCGATAAGATACAAACAGAAAACTACTTGAAGCGTGTAGTTTACTGAGATTGACGAGGCTCGAGATACACATAACGTACACTGCAAAAACTATCTGAAAATTTTGTAAAAATAAATGGAGGAAAAACTTAAGATGACTTGATAACTCCTGTCCACAAAAAACGTAAAGAATCAATATAGATGTAATTTATTTTTGAAATATCTGAACTTAAATTAAACCAAGATTCAGAAATGTATCGGAATATTGTAAAATGTAATATATTTTTCTAAAAAGCATAACAGATGATATTACCGTACTTGTTGTAGGACCTTAAGTCCACATCAAAGGGACGGCATGTCATATATTGCTTATATACTAGATATATATACAGTGGAATCCCGATTCTACGTTTCTCATAAGACCAGTGGTAAAAAACGTACGAAACGGGAAAACGTTAAATCGGGGTTACAAATAATCTAACCATATTGTTCAAAAATTGACACTTACCAAATAATTATTTGAAAAAATGTGTAATCTTCACTTGTTTTTTTGCTTTGAGATAAAGTTTCAACTACAGCACGTTCAATACTAATAGTTTTTTGTAAATTTGCTGCTTGGTTTACATTCGAAACTAAAAATAGTTTCAGAGGTTTTTTTGCAAGTATTGAGTCATCCACGCCTTTTTATTCAAAGTGTAATTCGTAGGTAAACTTTTCATATTTTTGAAACACCGTGGTTTCTTTGCTTTTCCGATCACAAAAGGCATTAATTTCTCACTTCCATTGGCATTTGTACATAATAAATAAAACAGTTAAGCGCATTTTTGAAAGTTTTCCACCCTGGCAATGAGGAAAATGGCAACGAAAAATTGCCAGTTGAAACCAATTAAACACCATTCGTGGGTTGCATGGGCTGTATAGTCACCCCTCCACTCTTTCTCTTTTGTTCTTTTGTTGACATAGAGTGAGGGAAGTATCACGTTTTTATCCCCTCACTTGTAGAGGAAAAATGATTTTGATCTGTCTTTAGAAAAACGTATTAAGCGGGATAGGGGTAATGTAAAATTCGGGATATTTTTACATTATCGGTATAGGCAATTTCCACGGACCAGCATAAAATGACGTAGGAAGCAGGATAACGTATGAAACGGACAACGTAAAATTGGGGTTCCACTGTATATAATATATAAGGCGTGTTTAGTATGCGGAATCGATAAATAGAACAAGTTTAAAATTAACGTATTGAGTAACAAAATTTAGCTAAATCTAATTGAGAAGTTAAAGTTCCAAACTCAGTTTCTGGTGCAATTAGACATTATATAGATTAGAGTGTATATATAGACAGCGCTATGTGCACTTAATTGAATTACCTTGAGTTTGGTATACTACCCGCTATAAATAATTCAAAGCTTTCTGAAAACGGAAAACGCACCTGTGGATATCAGGTACCAATTAAAGGTTTATTAGTCCAAAAACGAATGAACGTTAAATCACTTAGTACTTTCCTTAATCACACTGAGATAATTTAATTTGAAATGAACGAGACACTGTGCAACAAATGCCATGTACCAAGTGTATACTCGTACTGAAGTCGCTTCTGAAAATTGCAACATGCCAGGCGTGTGAATTTGTCCTCTGGGGTGATAGTGATGTGCTTTTTGTGGTGAATTTTAAGATCATGCCTCTAGGCCATTGCACACTTTACATGCATCTTTGAACACCAGTAGCCGAAGTTGCATTCTGGAATAGACAATATTTGAGCACTCATTTCATGTCCTGTGCGTTAGAAGAATATCGATCTGACCAAATATTGTTTGACGGTATGATGTTTCCTGACTATAATTCCACGCATCGTTTTTCATGTTCAACTGCACGACATTGGATCAATCTGATTCAAATCAACACAATACCCTACAGTCAGCAAATGAATGCCATGTTGGGGGGGGGGGGGAATCGTACCCAATTTCAGGAGAATACACCTACGTACGTCAATAGCGACTTGGACATAATTTTTAGATTGAATTTCTACTAAATCTCGACATTCGCCAGGAAGGCTATTCCATCGTCTAGCCACATACACAAAATGAAGGACCAATAGTAAGCATCCGTCTTGGCACAAAGCTCGGTCAAAGGATTTGAGTTATTATGTCTACTCCTATAGTGGTTGTTAGGCGGTAATATATGAGAAATAAGATGTGAATTACAAGAAAGTTTAAAACGTTTGAATAACGTTATTCAAACGTTTTAAACTTTATGTGGTACCGCATAAATAACTGTTCGTGTCTGGACCTCAACTTGTCCCAATATAGAGAGTGGAGCACAATGCCGTAAAATGTCATCACATTTCGGGGAAGGAGGGGGGAGGTGATATGGTTCTCGTTTTTACCTTAGAAAAATTGCGTTTTTAGCACAGAAAATTTGCTATTTTACCAAACAAAAATTGCGTTTTTAGCATAGAAAATTTGCATTTTTATCTTAGCAAAATTGCGTTTTTACCATAGAAAAATCGCGTTTCTACCTTAGAAAAAGCCATTAGACAATCGCACTTTTAATGCAAAAGTGCAATTCCCCTTTTGTATTTTGCCAATTCGGGTTGGAATTTGTAAAATTTCTTGGATTTCTGGGGGAGACTATCATTATGATCGCGGAATGTTGGGATGCTATGTGACGGAAACGCCCTTCACATTTCTATGTTGACTTTTTTCTGACATGCATAAGCTTGCAGCGCCGCCTATTTCAGGATATTTCTCTGCATTTTTGCCCTCTTGCTCTTTCTGCGCTCGTCGTCTGCTATAGGTACATTTTGTATAAAATTTTATCTTTTTCTACTTGTGTACCAAGTGTAAATTAGAAGCCTAGAAGAAGTAATGA
>JAQGAE010005517.1:0-11155 GCA_034696685.1 Julus scandinavius
CCAAAACCGTCAGGCCAAATCAGAAATGCGCCAAAATGTCCGGCGCCAAAACGGCGGCGCCACAATGTCACGTACCGGTATTATGCATGTGCATTAATTATCACATTTATATATATTGAATTATCCTCTGGCTGACCGTTAAGTTTCATTAAGTGTATTAAAGGGTTACAAAGCATAATGATACTTATGCTGGAGCATTAGTACAAAATTGAGAGTTACGGAATACAATATTTTTTGGAGCAAATATTGATCTCATTGTTCAAAATTACAAACAGCCAATTGTTTGTTGAACGTGCACTTGGAACTCGGCCAGATGTCAAATCGAAATTTCATTTCAAAATTTAGGAAACATTTTATGTTCACCGATCTTTTACATTAAAGTAGGATGGTGGTCGCCATCTTGAATCATCAGTTTGACTTAGTAAATTTAATTAATATTTACAAACAGAATAACTCATTGGGTTAAGCAGTTTGTAAAATTTCTTTCTAAGATTCTCATGATTTAGGACGGTGTGCACGTATAAATACAAAATATTGTAATACTTATTATTTATATAAAACACACTCTGAAGTCAAGTACTATAGTCAGTGCCAGTATGATCAAGTACGTTGAAGTACATTTTTAAAAACATAGTTTGTTTTGACAAAACTGCACGTCCAGTAAATTGACTGATTTAAATTCAAGCATATTTCGAGAATTTGAATGTTCATCCCTAAACATTCTGAAAATCCTATCTTAACCATCAATTACCACAATACTTTTCCAAAGCGTCTGAACATTTTTATTGCTTTAAAAAATAGTTTTTGTTTGATTTATACATCAAAGTCTTCAGAATAAAGAAATTATCTTACGCGAACTGGAAATTCCAACATTCGTAAACTGGTGTTTAACACGAATTTCAAGCATAATTCCAGAGTTTTCCAAGGGGTTAAAAATTCAGGCACATTTTAGGCTCGACTGTACTGATCTTCACCAGGATGAGACACTATGGAATTTGATGGCAGTGGAATTGAGATACCGTGAGGACATAAACACCTGGATCCAATTTCGGCGAATTTTCTACAGATTCCAGCACGCTAAAAGGCTTGAAAGCCACCATAAAATCTGTCATGAATTCAAATAAAAAAATACTAAAAATGGCATTTTAGTGGCTTTCAGGCCAATTTCATCCACGTAAAATCTGGGTCCAGTTTCAAGAGAAAGCTGAAGAGGTCAGCCTCCATGCAGTTGCCCAAAAGGAAAACATTAAATTTCTGCTCAGTCCCCATTATATCCAATTAGACTTTAATTCGAATTTCACAAAGTAGAATATATGAGGTTCCCCGGAGAATTTTGGTGCATTTCAGTGACATAAATTCGTATTACCAGCCTGTCAAGTCTCTGTCCCAGTCCGCGACATCATTGGATGCTTGATGATTTAAAAAGGGATTTACGAAGGTTTAACTTGATGTTTTGAAGTAGTTTCCCCTGCATTGCCATCGACATGAAATTTGTTACAAACGTCAAGTTTCTAAAGAAAGAAGCGTTTCTGTAATTGGGGAGAATTTATCTACACATTTTAAAATGCAAAAGTGAACCCGATGCGTTCACTTAATTCTTAACTGCAAAAGCCTCCTGATGAAATTATTATAATTTTAATGTCTGCAGAATAATTCCAGCGATTAAATTAAGCTGAAAATGTGAAATTAGTGCTCGGATTCATCGGAATTAAGCCACAGAAACATTTGCCCTGATAGCCTTAGCTTGACAGGCGCTTAATTCCCGAGTAAGTCAATTATAACTACTAAACTAATCGTTGCATATGTTTTTAAACGTTGTTCATGTCTACATCTAATATTAGACGAATGTTATTATGCAGAGTAATCCAAATGTTCTCATTCATCTGCATATCATTTCAGATGCTTTTATCAACTTTGCCATGACCTCAACTTTTTTCCCTATTATTTTAATCTAAAGAAGGAGATTAAACATGAAATTGTTCGTAAAAGTAACAGTGCATCCTAAATCAGTACTATACACGTTTAAATGAAAAGACTTTATAACTTTTAATTTAAAAAATCCGAAATTGGTGTTACCCCTTTCACTGACTTAAAACTCAAACAGAAAAACCAAAAACTGAAAAATACTATCATTTGTGGAAGTCCATAATGGGTTGGATTCCCCACTGTCCACGTGGCGTCCATATGCCACCACATCGCCCCCTACCTCCCTCTTGAGGACGTCGTTTTTAAATGTCCCCTAACCGTAATCACTGGATTGGTACAGTGCATTACGTCACGTCACGTGTCATTTATGACAGCAGGCATGTCAATCACATGACGATTTGCTCAATTCCAGCCCAAGATTCCCATCTCTTGGACTACTTTATCGGTTTCCAAACGATTGAAGGGCAATCGTTACATATCGCTACTACTAGTGACAGTTGCATTTTTTTTTAAAGTGTATCCCCATGCATGAAAATGTGAAAGTGTCACATGTTTTCAATTGTCGCATTTGCGGAATAGGCCTCTCACCTTGGACGCATTATCGATTATATCACACTTTGATATCCCCACCAGCTCTTGCATGAGTGAGTCCCTTTTGCAAAACGACTTATCTGTGCCAAATATACGCCCGGTACTTTATGCAGCTTAGCTAAATGAAACAATGTCAATTGCTCGCTGTTGAAACCACATTAATTATTCAAACATTTTCGGGATGATAACAAATGTAGGTCGTCTTTGGCTTTCGTAATACAGAATCTGACCATGCACCAAACATCTTCCCCCCTGAGTTCAGGGGCCTAGTTCATCGATGGTCAACGACATTTAATTGAAAAAAGCAACGAAATCCTTAGGCAAATGTTTGAGGGCCGCAGTTAAGGCAAGCCTAGTTTGCATGGGGAAATTGTTTTTTACGATGCCTAAGCGCAGCAATTCCAAAATTCCGCAATGTGCGTGTGCAAACACACTTTTGCGCAAACGTGCACATTTATGGCCTTTTTTTTTCGGATGGCAAATACACAAACCTATTTTATACCTCGGTGAATGATGAAAAAGCTTACTGGGGTGGAGTTCGTTTATCATGAGCCTGGCAATGGTATTTGTCTTGGGCACGCTACAGACGTGCCAAACTCTGTTGTGTTGCGCAGTTAGGGCTTCGAAGGAACTGATGGAATTAGGATCAATCCAAATTGTCGTCTTACTATGCCTCTGAAGATTATTTTCCAAAGTGCATTTGAAGTGGACTGCCCTTTGCAAAATGTACAGTGAGTGAATTTGACAACTGGATTGTCAGCAAGAGGCTGCATCACATGATGTCGTAGAGTTTGTGACGAATGGATATTGTTGATCGTTTAATTGGCATTGATGTGAAGGTAAGTGCTCGGAGATTATATGAGAAAACTTCATCGTGATAAAAGTTCAGTCGAAGTTACTAACCTTCGTAAGATGCCATTTTGATTTTGAGTGGTTTGGAATACCATTCCAAAGTGAACCACGACTATAACATCAATGTATTACTTGGCATGGCGAAATTTCTGCTAAAATGTGCAAATCTTTTAGGAATGTTATTTGGAATGTTACTAGTTCCAAATGCAATTCATTGTACTGCATGTACAATAGATTCAGAAGATCCTCACCAATGTCGATGCGCAATGCATTGGCAATGGTACTCAATGCTAAGCCTGGGAACTGAACATATGCACCAAGCACCCATCGAAGAGCAGATATACATTACAAATGCCACTTGAAACGAGATTTTCAACATGTATACCATTCTGTAAATACATTCTGTAATGAACTTTATAGAGTAAATATTTCATGTGAAATACTTTCCATAACATTGCACCTCAAAGTATTACACGGTTGAAGCACACTTGCAATCATTTGAAAGTTTCCCCACTTACAGAGGGTGAAGACCTAATTATTTAACAACTTTAAATGTAAATATCTCTGCAATTAGTTAATATTTTTTCAAACTTTTTTTTTTTTTTAAATTGCACGTGACTACATAATAATCAAAGTTTTTCAGTTCTAAAAAAAAGAATGGCGAGCAAAAGCAAGGAGGAGGTCGAGTATCGCGTGAAAATACTTTCCGAAGAAAGAATGTCATGCAGAATGATTGAAAAACAACTAAAAAAGGTCGGAATTGTGATTTCCTATTGAACAATCCTAAATATCATCAAATTTAAAACGAAAAAACGACAAGCCAAGGAATTGGGTGA
Organism: Julus scandinavius; assembly: GCA_034696685.1. Taxonomy (NCBI): domain Eukaryota; kingdom Metazoa; phylum Arthropoda; class Diplopoda; order Julida; family Julidae; genus Julus; species Julus scandinavius. Next base: position 4,206 of record JAQGAE010005517.1, read on the forward strand.
GCCGGTGCCGATTTTCCGAAGGTCACGTAAAGTGCGTACTGCCAGCACCATCAAAAAAGTGAAAAAATTACAGAAAAATCGAATCCACCAAGTCAGAGAGACATGGCAAAACTGTTGGGAACATCCAAAAAGACAATCCAAAACGTCATCCATGCTGATCTAGGTGCCAAAATAAGGAAAAAGTCGAAGGTTCACAAATTGCTCACTTGTCATAAGAAAAACAGAAAGACCAACTCAAGAAAATTGTATGAGCGCCACCTAGTGGGTGGCAAGAGTGAATTTTTTGTGACACTGGTCGAGGCTTACTTCTATCTGAGCAACTGTAATGGTGAAAGAAAGATTCTGTACCAGCAACCTCATCAAAAAATCAACAACAATTGGCTTGTGAACTGCCATGAAAGCTGGCCCATTAGCTTCATGGTGGTTGGTGGTATGAGCGGCCGAGGACCTCTTCCGCTGATCAGAGTGCCCAGAACGACCAAGTTCAATTGCCCAGTACTACATTGACAATGTTCTGAAACCAAATTTCAAAAAAGAAATTCCGCGGTTGTATCCTGGAGAGACATCAAAAGTGACATTTCACCACAAGGCCCCATCACATACAGCCAAATTGATGACGTCATACCTCGAAGAACAACGAAATCGAGGAGGACCAAACTTCATTGTGAAAGAGGACATTCCAACCAAATCACCAGACATCAGTCCTATGGATTTTTATGGGTTCAGAAATTTAAAACGGAGCCTTTTTCATCGCAAGGCAAAAACTGTCAATGGTCTTTGGAAAGTTCTTAAGCAGGGTTGGTCCACAGTTGACACGACAACATGCCAGGAGGTGTTTAATTTGTGGAGACAACGCTGCAGGAAATTTCCTCGTGTGAATGGAGAACACATCGAGTAAACATAAAACATTCATAACCGTGTTCTTTTTCCGAAAACATAAAGCAAAAGTTGTTAAATACTTAAGTATTCACCCTTGTTTCACTTTCACACATGTGATTGCAAACAAACTAACGAAACACTTCCGTCATTACTACAGAATTTATTTCTCAATACAAGTTACTGCTACAAAAAATTAAGAACCAACGCATCATAAAGGCTGTACTAAATGATAAAATAAAATCGTTGTGGTATATTCCGCAACCACCCGGATGGAAAAATAATATATGACACATAAATTGCAAATTCCATATATGAGCATATCAAAAATTGGTCATATATTCCCTTTGTACTATGACCATCCCTACACGGATATGCTCATATATTGCCATACGCTGGGTGTCCAGCAGCCTTGAAAGTAGGGAATTATGCTTGAAATTCTTGTTAGACACCAGTTTATCCTTAAATTTTTGTGTGCGTCCGAAAATTTCTGTTAATCCGGATAATTCTTTATAAAAAAAATCAATCCTTTCAAATTTTCTAGAACATTTTTCAGACTATTTTGAAAACATATTGCAGTAATTAATTTGTCTTGTGAGGGGTTCTTACAATATGGTTGAATTTGTACCAGTAATTTTACTAAACTTTTCTACAAATATTTGAACATATCACACGTTTGATATATTGTGCTTTTTCTACGACATCTGGTTGTCGAATAATAAACGAATATGCAGACATTTTGACCGCCCCTCGTAAAAAAATATTTATGGATATATATTTTTCAGCAAACTGTACATGGGACATAATATGACACTAAATATTTTTTTCCACCAGGGAATAAATAAGCCAAACGCTATCTTGTGACCTGCTACAAGCATCTCTTTTTGTTTTACTGATGTGTCAAGGTAATCTTAACTTTGGTAGATTTGTTAGGTCATTTATTTCAATAACATGTACACACAATGGCAAGCAACATAATTAGCTTGTCTACTAAAGTTCTCTGACAAAGCCCCGCAATGAAACTTGTCCAGGATATTCTCGACTGAACTCCTTAACTGCAATAAATCCAAAAGAGTCAAGTGTTTATCCGTTACTCCATCCTAACCCTGTGAAAACCAATTAACGTCGACCATGCAAGTCCAACTAGCGTGTCTACAAGGTGCAACTTCATGCTTTCAGCTCATTTATTATGCACTGAGACAAAGGTATTGACAGGAAAATTGCTGTTGTCAGACTAGTGCAGAATCATTGGAGTGGAACTCCGGTTAGCGTCCTACAATTCTTAGTGTCCAGTGGACAAACTTAATTGTTAGTTCCTCACGCAAAGGTCCACGTCATAAGTATACTGTACTAAAAAAAAACTGCTTAAGTTTCCCCATGCATAACACACCATTCAGCACATAATTGTTCAACGACTCAAAACTTATTTCAAACAGTGGGTTATTATCTAAATAACCTGTCTGTTCTGTAAATTGGGTATTGATCTCTTCCTCCTGATAATTACTATATGGTATTTGCGGAGCACAGGTCAGGTTCTTGGGCGAAAATGCCTCATCGTGAACCCTTTCAGAACTTCTTGTCAGGTGAATGACAAGGCAACAGACAAGTTCTGCGCTCAATAGACGACCAAGAATTGGAGAGCATTGTTACTCGCTGCTCATTTCCATGTAGATATGAGTTTGAAAGCCAGCCCATTGTGCATTTCTGACATATTTCTTGATGGGCTCTTAATGAACTTTACAAATTGCGTATTCAGTTGGCTTCAAATGTGCTCCCGGTCTGCCCCTGCAATCCTCGACACTGAAAGTTGTCATTCATAGATGGGAAATTTCCAACATGCCTGGAACTTAACCACAACAGCATTGCATGATGTAATTTATTAATGACATAAGATTACGGTGTCTCAAGACTTGACACTGGCACTCTTTAGTGCAACATTAGTGTACAATTTGCAGAACTAATAAAAAACTAAGTATAAAAACGTGGATGGAAAGATTTTCTGAACCGATTATAATCAAAATCTAAAATGTATCTCATTGGTTATTGTTTGAATATTCATATTCACCTAATTGTGCAAAAATTCTTAAATATGCGCACATGCATTGTGGAACTCTGCTTACCTGGCAATTGGAATTATAGCTTTTTGGATTTGTTTTGCATTTTTTGGTAATTTATAACAGATGTGAAAAGAGGAAGGAGCATGGTCGCGGCTGATTTTTAGAAGAACAATCATGGCATTTTGCCTAAATGTACAGTATTTGGTATATGTAGAAGTAAATGAATTTTACAAAATAATTTGTGAATCTGGAAAATGATGTTTTTTTTTAAATGCATGAATATAGAAATGCAATATAAGATAAGTTGAATATGTTGTTTCGGAATACCTTATCTTCCATAGAAACATTATAAAAACGAGGTGCGTCTTAGAATCGCTGGTCATATCCAGTGCAAGTAACACTCGACGGATTCATGTATCCAGCTACTTAGAAACATCGTTGTCTCCTACATCTGGATTTTAAGGTTAAAAAACTAATATCTGGATACATGTGATCATCAATATTTTGCTTCCACATCTATATTTTTCGTCATCTGAACATTTTAGGAATATTTTTTCCCCAATATTATACCTGAAAGTCTTTCCTTATTATACCTGAAATACCACATCCTTCCTCGTGTGTATATTGTTTACATTTAGTGTTTCCTTATTGTTGGTGTTAGTAAATTGAAAAGATAACTTGGAAAATATATTCTAAGGGCCGGTTGCACCAACAAAGGTTAAAATAAACCTAAGGTTAACCATGAATTAACTAGGAAAAGCATTGCACCAAAGGAAGTTAACAGTTGACCATTGGTTAACTTGAAGAAAACCAATGAGGCTAACCCTGAGGTTAACTCGTGGTTTTATATAACCTCAGGTTAGCTAACCTTTTATTTAACCTTTGTTGGGGCCCTAAGAAATTTAAGTTAACTTATAATCAAAACTTTTTGTTGTTGGTACTATATAGGAAATCACGTGCGTCTTACAATCGATGGTGTCTTATAATTAATGAAAGTACGGTATTGCAATTCCTTTAAAACTGATCATTTTGAATTTCATTTGCACTAAACCCCTCACAAAAATGAGCATTTGCTTCAAATAAGTTATAACTAGTTATTCTTCAACCAAAGCAAATAACTGTGGAAGTTGCACATGTGTGTGAGTTTATCAACTCTCGAGGATAGGTCGATCGACAAACATCATTATTGATTCATGTTTCAAATTTACAGCGACGATCCAGATAGAGATACACAAAAACGCAAGCGTGTATTTCCGATGACTTGAACAACCAGAAGTGTTTAATGCATAACTTGGCATGTACAATATATATTCGTATTGGCAATATTCAAATACAGAATAAGCTTATTTTGGCTGCAGCCTGGTTATTATTATTATCGGTATCCACACTTGCAAGGGACTAAAAAATCCAAGTTAAACCATGCAGTACTATCTCCATATTCGCCTATAGAAGGCTCAATTTTTACACTTTTTTTGTGATGTATTATTCCTCTTCACCTGGATGGCGAGCCCTTTTTTGTGGTGTACACTTTTTCCATTATCGGTACAATGCTTACCCTTACTCACGCTGATGTTTTGTTATTGGTGTGATACCACTTTTTTTTTATTATGATTCAAGTTTATGCATGGAATTTATTTTCTTTATATTATGTTGATCATGAAAAATGCATGACCACGTATTTGGTGAATCTATATGTATAGGCCGTATTTACGGCATCGCCATTATCTGGGGTTCAATCATGAATTCGATTTTTTTAGGGTGAGAAATAAAAACATATAGCTAGCCTTGCAGGCTGTAGTTTGACAACGCCTTTATTGTAAAGCCGCCATTTTGAATTACCTCGACGATAATTTACAAGCAAACTCTTGGTATGAAGAATTCTGAGAACATGGACAAACAAAATAGACTATGTTCGTTTTAAGTACAAAATGGTTACAAATTTGACCATTGTGTTCCCAACATTGTGTTGAACTAAAAAACAAGCAAAATTTTTCTTCTTCATTTAAACTTTAAATCGAAGAATATGCCGAGTGGTTATAAACAAGGAGAACGTTATTGCAAAAATTCGTACTACTAAAATTGTATCTACTTTGTTTAAAAAACAAAACAGTTACGAATTTATGAAAAATGTTTATTTTTGGTTAATTTTCATAAACGTTAGCAAACGAGCTAGGCAACCTTCTACAAATATCCCAAGTATAGTTTGCGGTCAATGGCATGCCGGCGTTTTTGATAACACAGGGGATTAACAACAATTGTTATTGTTGTTTATGTGTTCATAAAATTATCCTAATTTTGGATGATGAGCTAATATGCCAGCTTTTTGTGTGCATCCACCTGTTGATGTTCCGAATGCTTGAATTCTGGGGATAAATGATTCGATATGTGCAGCCAGAAGCAAAAACGAGTCATTTTTCCAATGCATGCTAACCTAACGTATTGTTTCGGTAATTTAGAGGGTCAAAAAGGTAAAAATGATGCCAGTGAAAAGAAGAACCTTGGATTTAAATCCACTTTCCTTTGTTATTCTTTGCACGCAACATCAGACCAAGAAAACTGGGCTACTGGCAGATAAGTTAATTAATGAGGAAAAACATACAGACGCCATCAAGACATGCAGAAGTCTGCATAATGAATTGCATTGTGCAGACAGACATGTCTGGGATTGCAACAATCTCTCACGTACTGTCTCGCATTAGTCCACTTTTTGGGATACTGCAACATCAGATGTTTCTGTTGTTGTTGAACCGTGCATTGTCACTCTACATTACAGAAGATAAGTGATAACAATATCTGCATTTTTAAATGTGCATGTGTTATTATTGTTTTAAGATACTGATTCTAAATTTCTGCAAGTCGGTATTTTTAAAACTGAAAATGATAATTATACCTTTTTTCCTGTGTCACTAACTGGCAAAAGTTCAGCCTTCTACAGTATAGTTATCTAATGAGCAACCTAGAATGGTGACATTTAATTACTGAATTCTATCAAAACCACTGTGTGACTAACATCACAAGTCACCACCCATCCTTGAGCACTTTGGAATGCTGCAAATACAATTCCAAAAAGGGTGAAATGTGGATTATAATCATAATAAATTAAAATTATGAAAACAGGATCCAAACACCATGTGCTATCAGGCATAAGAAATAAAGATAATTGCCGTAGTTTTTCATGATGATTCCAGACGAGGCGTAAAATAACCAAAGATTTTAATCACCCTGATGTCCACGCGCTTTCTTTATCACTTAACTACACCTGGCATTGAATTATCAAAAGCAATTTCTGCAGGGACATCGTCGATTAATGAGATCCACCCCTGTTATTATTGCATAAATGTCCATTGTTTCCATCAGACACGCCTTATTAACAGCAATGGCCCATGAAGCCATTCTCCAAAAAGCAGGCACCCATGGTGGCATGCCGTGAAGGCCAGAATTGCAATTCCATCAGATTATTGGGGGCGATTATAAAACAATTTAAATCTTTAAATATACGCATTTTGTTGCGTTGGATCAAACGAATATCTGCCGACTGCTATTTTTACGACGCGAGTATTAAGGACAAATCGTCGATTTAGCGACGCCAGCTGCTCAACCGTTGTTACTCTCCTAAACTGCTAAATTCCCAAAGCGATATAAATTGACCCCTAAAGTATACACCAAACTATATAGATCACTATCGTGTTTACAAATAAAGGGCTGCCACTCACTCGTGGCGCCATCTAATGTGTTTTTGGAAGCAGAACCTGTGGCGTCACGGCTAAGCTGTTTATAAACAATGGCAAGTGCCGCGCATTTACCAATATCACGTGACGACCGTGACGTCATATCTAGGCTTTACAATTTTGTTTATCTGAAACCTTACTATGACATTCTTAAACTTGGGATGATAGGCAAATACATTGACAATATTCTCTCGAGTAGGGTGGTCTTTACTTTTAAGGTGGTATATAACCTTATCACTTTCAATGGGTGAAATTTTAAAACACAATCACAGCCAAACAAAAAGAGATT
>JAQGAE010005518.1:0-11155 GCA_034696685.1 Julus scandinavius
GATGTGTCCAAAGCTTACGACACACCATCTACTTCACATATAGTTAAATCATTAAAACAACATGGGATTGGAGGGTCGGCACTCGAGCTCTTCCAAGACTACTTGACAAATAGAACTATTCGGATTAATACAGATCCTGGAACCAACTTCCCCTAACTTTGCGTCTTAAATTATTTGAATGTTCAAGTCACTCTTGTGCTACTGGTTGTAGGCATTGGAGAGGATCATTAAAGCGTCACATTATCCAGAATTACTAACCCCTCTGTTTTCCCTACCAACCTCATGAGGCTTCCTTTTTTCCTTTTCCATTTTCTCTTTTTTACTTGAACCATGTTTCCATACTTTATGTCGCTCTTTATTTACCTTGTACTTTTCCCTACTACTAAGTTGCCAATATATTTTTTTTTACTCTTTGAGTGCTGTTTTTGTACTGATCTTTGATCTGCTTACAATTAAATAAATAAATAAATAAATAATATCGGATTCATGGAATAGAATACACCAAATAAAGTAAAATTATTTGTTGTCTTGGAGAAATTTTTTTTTTGTTGCTTGTAGCAAGACGAGGAATATCATAACAAAGTATAATAACTTATTCTGGTTTCTCAGTTTTTAAATAGCCTCGAAACTGTCATTCTTATTTATCAAAATACTTTTGTAGAAAACACATTATTTGTAATCTATTCTATTTATTACCACACAATCAGCATAAAAATGCCACATGGTAGAGAGGCAAAATATCCAGCAAGCACAGATCAAAACGTTATTAATTATCACCCTTGTAAATGCAGAATGTTTACAGAATAATTTGTAAAGTACTAAACCAAGAAGTAATTCTCTAATTCTACCGTTTTTAATTACCTTTAATTATCTAACTAAGAAAACATTTTCGAAATAAGCTAATTGATTTAATACCTACAAATGAATTTTGTATGTGTATACAAAACAATATATACATCAATTAATTACATTATAAAGCTAAATGTACATGTAAGAAATTAACATAAACATGATTTTGTTTCTGTTTCTGTGATGCTGCATGAAAACTGGTAACATTGCTTAAGGTGGTTCACAACCTTATCACTTTCAATGGGTGAAATTTTAAAATCTGCTCACAGTAAAAAAAAACAGATTAAATAAAAATAAAAATTGTTTAAAATAGCTTGATAAATCAGCAAGCGTGTGATGATGTCGTTTTTCACTTTTAAATTGTAGGTTTTTTTAAATTAATAAACAAGTTTGAAAAATGTCCGTTAATATGAATTCTCGTGCTGCCACCTGCTGGCAGCGTTTGCAAATTAACGATTTCATTGATTTCATTAGATCAACTCAACAATTGGAAGTTTTAGAAGAATTTCTTTGGTTACATATACTGTACAAAACAGAAGTGTCCATTATTTTTAGTAAATAGAAGTAGTAATCATGATTAGTAAGTGAATTATATGGTGTCTAATGATATTAAAAGTGCAATGGTTAGGTTTGGAACACCTGTTGAAAGTTTCTACGATGTATACATTTTACGGAACTTCCATTAGAATGGTATAGTCTTGACAACATGCAGTTAATACAGCTTAGTTTACCAATGCAATAACCAACGCCTAATTTATTTACGTTTAGTAAGCAAAAATAAATTAAAGCCATAGATAAGGTTATTTGATTTTGGAATTATTTGTCTGTCTAGAGGGTCTAGACTTTAGAGGTACAATGGATTTTATTGTTAAATCCTATCCCAGGTTTCCCTAAAAACATTATTTTTAATCTGTTAAGTCTTATTGTTAAGACGATGAAGTTGCAAGAGGTTTCTGCTTTAAGCAGTGTTGATTTTTAACACGATTGTTTTTATAAATAAAAATAATAGTGTAAATAAAAAATTGTAGAAAACTAAAAAAAAAGAATTATTCTGCAATTATTTATGATTTACTGCCTGACAATTTCCTTATTCACCTGCTGTTCTTGAGCATGATGTTCATGTCTGTTAACCAAATGATCACGTAAAAAAGTATTCTTTGTGAAAAAAAGAGTATTTGAATATACTACTTAGAACTAAAATATTAATATTGAAATCTTTGATGGCATTTATAACAAAATGGTATGTTATTCTCGACTGCTATATTGAATTTGTCAGACATGTACATGTTATCGCAGCCTTTTGATCGAATAATATCAGAGGTTTCTCACCTAAATTGAGGGGTGATTTCGTCGTACTGGCTTCATGGTGCGATGAATGGAAGTTGAAGTTAAATAGGGGGAAATGAGTAGTGGTGCATTTCTCTCGTAAACAGAATAATTGCCAACCTGAGTACTTTCTGGATGGCGTTCAACTCGCTGTCGTTGAAACTGTCAAGTATATGGGAGTTTATATTAACAAAAACCTCTCTTGGAAATACAGTTTCACAAAATATGTTGATGCGGAGAACCAACGCCTTAGATTCATTCAACGTGTATTTCGAGAATTTGTGGAAAATGTAAAAAAACTGGCTATGCAACTCTGGTTCGCCCTATGTTGGAATATTGCGCTTCTATTTGGTACCCCCACAGAATGCTTAATATTCAGGATGTAGAGATGGCTCAGCATATATGGGCAGCCAGATTTGTTAATGGCAATTGCCAACATTCTGCGAGTATGACAGAAATGCTCCACTCTCTAAATTGGGACACGTTGAGGTCCTGACGCAAAAAGTTATCTATGGGGTTAGTCAAACGTTTTAATCTTTCTTGTAATTCACATCTTGTTTTCCGTACCTCAACGCTTAATGACCATTATAGGAGTAGGCAATCACTCAAATTCTTTGACAGAGCTTTTTGCCAAGACTGATGCTTACGATTTGTCCTTCTTTTTTGCATACGATAAGACGATGTAATGGCCTTCCTATCGAAAATCTGGATTTAGTAAAAATTCATTCTTACAATGATGTCTAAGTAGCTACTGACGTATAAAACATTCTCCTGAAATGATTGGGTACGACTTTCCCTCCCCCCCCCCCTTCACCCTACCATATGGCATTTATTTGTTGACTGTAGGCAATTGTCCGCACGAATTTGAATTGAAATGGACTTCGAGAAGAATTGTTTTCGAAACACAATTTGTACATTTTCCGTTCAAAAATTGATACTAATAGCTTGTCTGTAGAAACTTGTGTTCGCCACCTATTGTTTCAAACTGCGCAAAGTTGCGTTCTCGCAACTATTGTTTCAAACTGTAGAAACTTGTGTTCGCCACCTATTGTTTCAAACTGGGCAAAGTTGCGTTCTCGCAACTCAGCTGCCTTGTCTGAAGGGCAACACCTGCTTAGTTTCGCAATTTCATTAAGCAAAAGCGTTAATTATCTTCAACTTCAGATCCGTGAGATGCATACGTTCACGAAGCGCGAACTCCTGGTCAGGTCAAGAAGCATGCCCGAATGATTACCACTTAACTCTCATCTATATCTTTAATTCACTGGCAAGGGAAAAACTAGGCCTAATTCGCAATAATTGGGATTATTTTTTGCCATCAAATTAATGTCCCGCTATCACTCATCATCAAGCCAAACCAATTTATTATTAAAGCAACGTTGGTGGTACCGTCGAAGTTTTCGCGCAGCTGTTATACCAATAAAGCGAGTCCAGCGTCAACCTGGGCGTAATTAAAAGGCAGCTAATCAACAGAAAGCATCTTAATGGCAATTGTACCTTGTGGTCATGAATTAGTGAGGAGTGAATCATGCATCATTTAGTGCTCGGCTTACCGTTTTGAGTGGCAAGGGCCGTTTAAATTCCGACGAACATCCTATAACCGGTAGGGACTTAATAGAACCGAAATTAAAACTTATTAATGAACTCGGGTTTCTGACTCCAGGGAGTCTTGCCGTAACTAATTGCGATGCTCTGAAACTGCGAATAAAATGAACACTAGCTGTTTTGGGATGAAGAGTTGACTATATATAGTATATTGTGAGCACATACCAAAAAAGAAAAATGAATTACTACTTATTAGGAAATGGTATTAATGTAAAACAAGGTGTATGTGAATGGCGAAAATTGAAAAGTTAAACTGACTTATTGCTATATATATTAATACAGTGTAGATATTTAGAAGTTGGATACATGGTTAATTTTCTTAAAACTATATTTCTGCCTTGGGTCTTTAGAATGTTAATGATGTCAGTTTTACTGATGACGTAATTTATGGAACAAATATATGTAATGAAACACATGTTTAATACATAACCCTGAGTCTATGATGACAACTAACTTATGTAGCATTGCTTGATTTCTTTAGCATTTCAGTGCTAAATCGCTTTCAATGACTAACACATTAGCAGACAATGATAGGTGATAGAGCATTATAGAAGGTGGTCCAATAAAAAGTAAGCCAACTTTATAAAAATCATAAAAAGATTATTTGTTAATGGAACTTAAGGAAAAGTTGTACAAATATTGTTTTTCTCTTTACTTTCGAATTGCCCTCGTTCACGTTCTTTTTTAATGACGTAATCATTCGAATTTGTCTTTCAAAATGGCATGATGACAAAATGGTGTCTGTTGGAGTGTAAACCCTAAGACAAACTTATAATTCACTTTATCGAGCCAGGTGTGAAGATCAATGGAGCCTAATATCGGGATGTTTTGTTAAGAAAGTTTGAAACCCTATCCCTTTCAATGGGAAAATTTGCAACAACACTCACAGCCAAACAAAAAGAGATTAACTAACAATAAAAATTGTTTAAAATAGCTTGATAAATCAGCAAGGTCATTCGCGTGTCGTTTTTCACTTTAAAATAGTAGACTTTTTAATTTAAATTATTATTTAAATTTTTGCACTCACAACTTGCCTATCTCATATATAAAATAACGGCCATTTTTCAAACGCAAGTTGGCTTACTTTTTATTGACCAACCCTGTAGTGCTGATTTGCACTTGGATAATGTACTTGGGAGGCCATTCAAAAAAAACGTACCCAAAATTCCTTCAAAACGTGATCCCCTATAAACCTTAATTGTCCACATGGCGTCCATTTTGGCCCATACCCCCTCCCCCAACCCTCCACCCTCATGGACGTTTTTAATTTTGTTGAAAAGTTGGGTGTCCAGAAAAATTTTTGGAAAGTGCAAAGACACATCCTATAAATTTCCGAGCATCCGCCTCGCTACCAATTCCACGACATTTTTTTCAAAATTGTTCTGATTATCGGAAATTCCCAGATCTCGAAGAGAAATTACAGCATAAAATTGGTGTTTATCACAAATTTAAGCATTATTTCCGACTTTCCCGAAGTTCTAACACATTTCTTTTGGTGTCCATTTCCCTTTTTCACTAACCTTTGAAACTCAATTAACCAGAAAATCAATAAACTGAAAAATGCCATCATTAGTGGACGTCCAAAATATCTTTTCCTCCCGCCTCCCTGTCCACATGCCAGCAGACCTCCCTACCCCCTCTTGAGGACGTCCTTTTTGAATGACCCCTTGTGTTGTATTATTACATAATAACATAATTAAATTAACGACAATTGGCATTTTCTTTCTTTCCATCAGTCGAAATCATGTGCTAAACCAGGATTAAGGCAATGCCATTCAAATGGGGGAGTGATTCTCAATCAAAATTATTAGTTGAATTTGGAATTCTTTATTGGAAAGGCGTTTGCCAGTCAACTCTCTAGCATTTGTGGTCACAAAGTGGCACTGTTTCGCCACATTCTGGTTACGTGAGTGGATTACGTTAATTTTTAATTATGTATTATACCGCCTGGAGTACTACAAAAATCACGTATTGCAGCGTAATGCAACGTAATAAGTTACTAACGTAAACACAGGATAATGGAGGCTCTGAATAAAAGTCTGAAAGATGACTAGCACCTACTATTTTTCCAATATGCACTCCTATGTACATGTTGCATAGCAAGCATAACAGTATGCTTTCTTTTGTGCATTTTAATTATATGTCAGGCCACGTTTACAACACAATTTCTAGGATTTAAATGTAAAATAATGTAACGTATTAAAATTCAAAAGTATTCTTTGCATGTTAACCAGCGGATTTCTTCTGTTCAATATTTGATTATGTGCGTGCATATATAGTGCCACTCTTATTCCTGCATGGTATTATTTCGGCAAATTTGGTCAAATTACATTCAGAAATATAAAATTTTCATTATTCTCTATGGCACATTGCCATGGAGCGGTTTAATTGGCCTACAGTAATTGACTCATTAAGTTTTTAGTCACTGCTGTTTTAGTCATTATGAGCAGTTTAATTATCTTGAGGCTTGGTCACGCGTACGCTAATTAACGCGATCTTTGATCCTTGATTTTGTTTTAATTCCAGCTTCCCCCGCATGACGTCGTGAACTGTGCCATTTTTCGCGGCTTCGCTTGACCTTTGATCTTTGAGAATTACATCGAAAATGCAAACGTTTCATAATCGAGTTCATCACTGGAATGACCCGAACACATGTGCATTTCTGCGTTGTTTCTCCCTAGAGGATTTGCGAGCTAAACATTTCCAAGTAAAGGTAGACATTGTTGTATTTTTCAATATATGCTCAGATTAAACAAGCTTTTGATTGTCAACAAATGGGTTTTTTTATAAGTTGGCTGGTCACTCTAAGATAATAGGATTATGATTGTCAAGTGATTGCCTAAGTGACATTGACAAAAATATCGTTTGAGAACAATGGGTATTGTACAGAAAGTAATAATGATAGTATGTGAGTTTTTTGGTGGAGACTAAAACTGAATGGACCAATAATCTGTCTCGAGGATCTGTCTCAAGTAATGAAGAAAATAAGAAATTGCTTGTTTTTTCGAAATTACATTTAATTGACTTATAGTCATTGAGATAAGATGTTTTTTGTATATCTTGATAATTTTAATATACTAGATACGACGATAGCAAGAAGCATGGACGCGCCCGATTCATATATGAGGAACTATTCCGCCGCTCAATATAAATTATGTAATGGCAAGGGGCCATTCAAAAAGGCCGTCCCCGGAATTCCTTCAAAAATTATTTGTCTTCCCTTCCTTTTCCCCCACCATGTCCACATCATGTACATTTTAGCCCAGACCCCCTCCCCCTCGTTGACGTCCTTAATTTTTCTGAAAAGTAGTGTGTCCAGAAAATGTGTTGCAACATACAAAGGTCCATCCTATAAATGTCTAAGCACCCGCCTTTCTACCAATTCCACGACTTTATCCATGGATAAAGTCGTAGAATTGGCGATACTTATCAGGATTCGAAAGAGCACCATGAATTACAGGAGTATGATGCACTGTGTCATCAGCGGACACATGAAGCTCCAAAATTTCATGAGATCTTCCAAAACTCAGGTAAAAAGGCGATTAACCCGCGTTGGCATTAATTGATGTGTTTAATGCCCATTTTAACGTTGAAAGGTGCTTGTCCCAAGATTTGTGTAAATTTTCGACAGCAATGGCCAATTTTGTCTTCAATTCCCTGTGACGACGTTCCACTGGATTTGCCTAATCTGAATGGGCAATAAATGAAAATCTGCAGATTTTCCTGATTAATGGAAATTATTAGACCTTGAAAGGAAATTCCAGCATAAAATTGATGATAAACACAAATTTTGGCATAATTCCCAATTTTTCCGAGGTTTATGAAATGAAGTACAATTGGGATTGGGGACACATTTCTTCTGGTTTCCATTTCTCCTTTAATCCAATAACTGAAATATTCAATCATTAGTGGACGTCCATAATGGCCTCCTTCCTGCCCCCTCCCCGTACCCTCAATCTCCCATCCACATGGTGTATACATGACTGCAGACCTCCCCCCTCCCTCCCTCACCCCCTCTTGAGGACGTCCTTTATAAATGGCCCCTAATGCGATTGGTTACTATCGAAATATTTTTGAAAAAACTACAGAAGCGGACAGCATTATCATTCCTCAGTAAACAAAAAGTTCTGGTTAGGTATGTACAGTATTATATGCATTCTGGGATGGGAAAATAATAATCTACTTTTCGATAATTTCTATCATCCAATGGAATTAAATGATGAAATGATAAGTATGATATATTCGGCTGATTCAATATTCTTTCAGGAAGGGATCATCCCTTATGTTCATTGAGGAACGTGGCCAAGATAAGTAATAGTTTTGAAGGAAAAAAATGATATCGTTTAAGATGATAGCCATGTTTGCTGAACTTTCATCTGAACCTGCGGTGTTTTAACTTTAGGCAAGACAGTTATCGTCTGTTGCATATTTACGATCTTGAGCTTTCAGTATTTGCTCGCATTTTTAATTCGCTCAGCGTCTTCTTATCCAATCTAGTTTAGAAGAGTTTTATATATATTTTTCTCCAAACGATAAAGGTTTTAAATACTCCAGACGCAGTCGGTTATCTACTCGGCTTGATAAGCAAACCGCCATGAATACCTGGAAAATTTCGAAGTGTTGGTGTTTGCCATCTCAGTTTACAACATGGCTGAAGATAAAACTCGTTTCTGGAGGCTAATCGCACGGCTTATCTACTTTCTTTTTTTATTAATTATGAATATTTTGCGGCTTTTTCGTCTCTGGGGTCAGGACGTTTTCCTCGCGTCTTCAGGGACTGTTCGACAATGCCAAGATACCGCTAGCAACTTTCTATAATTAACATACAAGGGGAGGTGATTGATGCTAGCATAAAACAGGAATCGCATTTTCCAAAATGAGGCATTTTTTTTGAATAATTTATCGATTTTTTTCTCGTCTAAGCGACTTATCATCTCTGTTGGATCTAGTCTTTCTTTTTTGCTTCTGTCTTCACGTCAAGGTTTTTCTTTTCCTTGTTCGGAAAATGTAAGTCTCGTGCTAGATACCTGGGAATGACACCTTGGCATGACCTGGAATGGTGCAATGGTTTTTGGTTGCCTATAAGCTATGATTGAACATCAATGCCATTCCCACGGTATAATGTTCGTTGGTGGACTCTTAAGTGATTTCCGTGGTTCACGTCAATCGTCACTGATGACATTACATAGGGGCCATTCAAAAAGTTCGTCCCCGAAATTCCTCCAAAAATCGAGTTCACCCTCCTTCATGGACGTCATTAATTTTTTGGAAAAGTAGGGTGTCCGGAAAACTTGTTGGAACATTCAAAGGCCCATTCTATAAAATTCCAAGCACCCATCACGCTTCCAATTTCATGACATTTTTTCAGATTTTTCTGATTAACGAAAATTTCCTAGCCTCGAACCGAAATTTGTGCATAAAATGGAGTTTAACACAAATCTATGCATAATTCCCGACTTTCCAAAAAATTCAAATACATTTGGAAGTGGGGTCACATTTCTTCTGAAGGCCATTTCCCCTTTCACTGACCTTTAAAACTCAAGTAAACAGAAAATCCAAAAACTGAAAAATACCATCATTATTGGACGTCCATAATTTTAGCAACTGTAATGCACTCGTTGTCATATGACTTTGGGGCATTTCTGATGTCATCGAGTAATTTTTGATGTGATTGTTGGAATGGCCTTTGGACCACTGATAATCCCATTATTATCATTTATAATGTTGCAATTAAAAACGTGATAATTAAACTAACACATAGTATAATGTTATCGTAAAATAAAACAGGAAATTACCATTTAAGACCTAGTTTTAATCATCGAAATAGTTTACAGCTTTTTGAAAGCGGTCGTGAATGTTGGGTTTTACCAATTTTAAATGCTTGAATCTATGTTGGTTTAGTGAACATATAAGACATATTCGCCAAAATAACTACTTCTGCATGGGACATGGTGATGATCATAAATCCCATTGTCGAATGGCTTGATTTACTAAGTAATGTTCCGATTTTCGTTTCGTGCCTCAAGGTCCCACGCATAAACTTCAATTTGCATCATGATATTTCGAAATTGGGCTCGCAGCCAATCTTAGCTCTTGTTTGGAATCACAGATTCACATGGGAAATGGTAATTCGATAAAATGAACCAATACAATTTGAGCAGGAGTTTGGACTTTATGCATGCTTGTTTTTTGACTTCGTTAGTAGTTTAAGGTACCATCGTGGGCCCTTAACCATCGTAAAATCAATATTCTATTCCAAGAAATTTACAGCTTTTAAACAGTTAGTGGTATATGTATATCCCATGTGAAATGACATAATGGTCTTAAACGATGGCTATGACTTGCAGTCGTCCAGTGTGTTTTGGACATGCTTGATAATGAAGAAACAGAAGAGATAAACATTACTGATCAATCAATATTTATTAACAGGTTAGTAACTTGGTATATAAAAACTTGTTTTTCAAAATTGCTATACAACGTGACCGACGTCTATCTTTTAACGTTTTTTATACCTCATAAAAAAGTCAACCAGGACATTTACAGATTTAGAGCTGTCCAATTTACAGATAAACGAACACTGGATATGCCGAAGTTTTTTTTAAATTTTTTTGTAGTTTCTAAGCTGTAGATAGAAATTTCGTACACCCAGCACATGTTCAACGCATGGATATTTAATGCATTCCAAAATGTAATAAATAATTTCAATTTCATACCATTTTGGTATCAAAGGGTTAACCGCAATAACTCCTTATGCGTACTACTATTGTATTAATATATGCACAGTATAAAGTAATCCATTGATATTATCATTTTAATAATTCGTTCTTTTGCTGCAAACACATGCAAGTTATCGGTGTTCTAAACCAAATCATGTCGGTATGACATGGAATTTTTCTGCAAAGGATAGATCAACGCGAGTTTTTCTCTCGTGGGAACGTCACGTTCCCACGTGAGAAAAACTCGAGATGATCTCTATAGCAGTTCTCGATGTTGCACGTGCAAAAATGCGCGTCGACACGTGAGCACTGGCATCTCTGATAGTAGCTCACAAGATCGAGATGCTTATGTTTAAAGTTTTTTGGAATTTTATGGAATACTGATGCGTTTGCACGTGAGAGAAACTCTCGAGATGCTCTCTACAGTTGTTTTAAATGTAGCACGTGGAAAATGCGAGTGGGCACGTGAGCCCTGGCCTCTCTGATAGCAGCTTGCAAAATACGAACCATGTTCGAATTTTTAGAGCGGCTATTTACAGTCGAACCTGTCTATCTCGAACCTGTTTATCTCGAAACCCTGTGTATCTCGAAATTTCTGGAATTCCCTACCTTTACAATCTAAATTCAGTGTATTTTCCATGTATATCTCGAAATATGTT
>JAQGAE010005519.1:0-11155 GCA_034696685.1 Julus scandinavius
GTGTTGATGCAAGAATTGTGCAGTGTTGATGCAAGAATTGTGCAGTGTTGATGCAAGAATTGTGCAGTGTTGATGCATGAATTGTGCAGTGTTGATGCAAGAATTGTGCAGTGTTGATGCATGAATTGTGCATTGTTTATGCATGAATTGTGCAATACATGTGTAGTGCTAAATGCAAGAACTGTGGAGTGTTTACCTTGAGATTCGAGAACTACGCAGTGGTTATGTTAAAAATATGCAGAATTTATGAGAATATACAACTACAGTTTGGAGAATTACAGCAAATTTGCTTCAGAAATATTGCAGTTTCAAAATTAATAGAATTAATGGCAATTTCAAATTATACAATTGATTGCACGATATCCAAATATAGTGCATACATATATTTTCTCCTGAATAGATTTCAAAGATCAGAAAGATTCACGAAAATTGCAATTTTAAGAGAGAATGCCGACGAACAGGCAGAACGGATACACGACAGCGGTTTCAGAAGCTCATATTCTTTCAGCATGGACGCACAGCAGGTTTAACCAGCCAGCGTGAAGAAGCTCATTTGTGATAATTCACAACATTTCACGGGCAAAACCCTGCAATTAGTATATGCATAGAGAACGAACGGAGGCACGCGAGCATGATGTCAAAGGCAGGCATGTGACCAAAGGCTTAATTTGACGAATGCAAACACGCCGTGCGATTCAATGAATGTAGGTTGCGAGTATTAGAATGCTTCAACGACTATCGCTTGCCATTTTGTGAAAATCAAATGCTGTTTATATAGCTCAAATTTCCTTCTTCGACCTCATGCAACGACGGCAGAATCTGCATTTAGCAACCGTATTGCATCCAAAATGGCGCCACGGATTTCTCTGAATCAAAAATCAAAAGCTCCCTGGGTGGTGAATTTTTACGGATGGGAGAAATTCCCTAAGTGACAATTAACTCTTTTGGTTGAGAGTTTAAACCGAGATCCAATGTTGATTGCTGCACGGTAAAGACCCCTGAGAGGGAGTGGAACTTTGGAAGTCCCCCTAGTAGGCAAAATTCCCAGGTAGGGGATGAAAGCTCATCTCCTGGCTTTGATGTTTAGCCTTATTTGCAGAATTGTGATAAGGGGAACATATAGAAACCATGGGGTGCGCAATTTAATGGTGCAAAAACAATTTGGCCTTTGACCATGTTTTCAAGGTCTTTCAAACAGGATGTACTTGAAGGATGCAAAATAGACATATGGTTTGATTTTGAAAGTTGTAGAGGAGGACGGTATCAGTCTAAAAATGCTTTATTTAGTAATTAAATGTCCTTCTGTGAATTTATTTCAAGTTTCTTGTGATGGACATTGACGCACTCCTGTTCAGCTTCGAAGCATTGCAGTGAATGCAAGTGACCCATTTCAAGGAAGAGAACATGCCCTAGGCAGGTGTATTTCTATTGAAAACGTGTTCATGCATCTCTGACAATAAACCACCATATGCATTACATTTTCTTTGCACCTATAGGACCCAAAGGCCCTTGAAATGGGTAATACTGCTTCACTGAAATGCTTCGAAGCTGTACAGGAGTGCATCACCGACCATCTCAAGAAACTTGAAATAAATTCACAGAAGGACATTGTAATACTAAAGAAAGCATTTTTAGACTGAGGCAGTCCTCTACAACTTTCAAAATCAAACCATGTCTATTTTGCATCCTTCAAGTACTTCCTGTTTGAAAGACCTTGAAAACATGGTCAAAGGCCAAATTGTTTTGCACCATTAAATTGCACACCACATGGTTCCTATATGTTTCCTTTATCACAATTTTCAATTTTGTCCTCATTGAGAAAATTTGGAGAGGGGGAGAGGCTTTTTAGTCACACTATAAAGATCGATGGCAAACACTTTTTACCAAAATACAAAAAAAAACTAAACATTGCATAATCCATGAAATTCGCGTGGCGAAAGCATTAAAAGAAAATGTTGAGAAATACGGTGGCAAAAAAAATATTTTAAGGATCACGATGTTCTATAATGAGAAAGCTGATGAGGCTGTGCTGATCAGTGCACTGATCAGCACATGATCTCATTGATCATGATCTCATGAGATCATAAGCATCATATGATACATCATAAAGTCCACTTGGTTTTTATAATGCCCTTACAAAGTAGTAAGATATCAGACATATCCTTTGCTTCCAACATTCTTCAAAAAGGGGTTACACTGCCATACAGACATGTTCTCTGGGAATTAATAATTAAGAGATGCTACCAAAAACCAAAGATGAAAGAGCAAGCATGGCGCCAATACGTTGCAGTAAATTAATAATTCTGGCTGACAGTGCAAGCGAACGTGATAAATTTCATAGCCTGCTCATTGGGTGGTGCAAAACTGGGCAATTAATTATTCCTTGACCATCTGGGCTAAAAAATGCCTGTTCGGGTGACGATGAGGGCTGTTAGATGCTTAAATTGCAGCAACAACTCAACCGAGGCTCATTTAGGATCCATCACTTATTAATTGAGATGTTAGAAGATTGAACTTGCCAAGTACTCCTTTCTATTTTAGGGTCTTCCATTAAATACGTGAGGCAGATACAGGTTGATGTAGAGTAGCCTCAGAGTTGCATAAATGCAGATGTGGCCATATACTTGTATGTCATATCATGTGAGATGTGCATATATGACAATACGTCAACATATAGCTGTATTGCACTACTAATTCTTATAATGATGTAGTTAATAAACAGGATTTAGGTTAATGAGAAAAAATGTTGTGCTATTAGTGGACGCATAATGGTGGATTATATCTTATTAACAACACATAAACTGCATTTCAAGATAATGAAGAACAAGGACTAAACCAATGTCCCAATTAACAGAATGGAAGGTTGGATAAGAAAACTTTAGTAAAGGATTAGTCACTTTCCGACGGATTTTATGATAAGCCCTTGAGCAGAGCAAATCAGATTAACGAACCCTTCATCCCGCATCTTCAGAAAGGCCAAGCATAGTAGAAGGATGCATTCCGGGTAAGCTTTGGGATTGGGTCCTCAATGGAGTTTTTTGCCAGGGCAGATGCAGAACCTGCAAAGCGTGTGAATGTAGGAAGATGGTGGTGCCATGGTAAAATTGTTATCCTAAGTAGAGAGTACGCTCCATTTAAACATTGTTTCATGCTTCAATGCCAACCAAATGTTTTACACGCTTCTAGAAAAATTGAGTATTGATGTATAGAACCAAAAAAAAGTACGTAAATGCAACCTGTTTTCGTGGACTACAACACGTGTCAAGGTGTGAATTAGGAAAAAAAAGATTCTTAAAGAGACTAGAAATCCATATATATATATAATGGTTATACTTTAAAGTTAGCAGAGTGGAAAAATTATATATGCCAATTATACAACCTGTAGCGCCTATTAAATCTATATATGCCAATTTTAAATGTTCATAAATGGTGATATATGATAAGAATGCATACGAGAATATACAGATTGTTGATAAGATGACCACATAACAGAGTATACAATGTAGTGTCCAACTTCTGTTACTTGCAGATAACAGAAATGCAATGTAGAAGTGAAAATTTATAAAGAGGTTATTTAATGACACTATGAGTTGTGGCTCATCTCATCGCATTTACAATATTATTAGTGTGTTTAAAAGAAATTAAAGCGCAGGTGCAGGCTGTTGAGCAGTGGTTAGCAAGGCTGCCAAGGTTAACAACAAGGCTGGGAGGTTATTATTGATGTTAGATAACAGAAAGAGTGTTAGTTCTGCTGATGTAATGGAGGTAGGGGGAGACTGCCTTTAATTGCTGTGATAAGAGGGTTATGGCAGGGTATAAAGGAAGTGGTACCAGTTGTGTATTATACATATACAGTTGTGTATATGTTGCGGGGGAAGTGAAAATTTTGCATTTTAATCTATGCACCATATTAAGACTGCAGGTACTTTGAATCAAATTTCATTATATGGACATACACACTATTCATGGTATTAAGTGGAAATATCATATATGAACAAGTTTTTCCACACATTCTATTGAAGTTGGCCTACATTATTTTCAAATTTAGAAACTAACCAGCACATTGTCATTCAAAGAATGTCTAACTGGCGTTATTAATAAATGTAAGCAGTTAAATAAAATGTCCAATAATTTTAACGAGGTAATGAATATATCAAAGCGTTATCATAAAAAAATCAGTTACGTGTAACCATATTTTACACAATTTATTTTTGTGGAGAGCTTATGATATGGAAGTATTTTTTTTTACTTCGCAACCAAGTTGTAATAAAGAATTGCGAAAAACTTCATAAACTCGGTTATATATTAGAAAAGTTCAAACCAAGTTTCAAACAAACAAACAAAAATACTAAAAGAGAAATGATATTGCCAACTCTGCATAGTTGGGCAGTCATATCGGCAAACACAGTAAACATTGAGAAAAAGACAATCCAAAAAAAAGCCAATGTGTACATTATAAAAGTGCGAGATTGAATGGAGAGTATAGCTGCAAAGGCACCAAAGAAAAGCGAGTCTGTGAGTGGAAATAAAAATGAAATACGAGAGTCAAACACCAAGTTCATTCAATCGGGTGGAACTACATTATACGTTTTGATTCCTTGATTTGGTCAGCAGTCCATACGAAGAAGCTGATGGAAGCTGGAAAAAACATAAATCTTCGTGTCGCGTATTCAACTCTCACCATCCGTAATAAACTAGTCTTACATATGTTCCATATACATGTTGTAGGGCCATACTAAAAGTCGAGGAACATGAATTTCTTATATGCTAAAAAACTTTCTGAATTTACATACAAGATAATTCTGTATAAGGAACGTGTGTAATTTTTAACCAATGCAATCTCCTTTTAGAAACATTAGTTGTGTTTTAAGTTTTCATTAACATTCAAGTATACTCGTTATTTAAAGCTTTTCAAAGACTTTCAATCGTGGCATGTACGTGTATAGGAATGACAATCTTTAAATAAAACTGAATCACAGGTAACGCTTATTCAATTTACCAGAAGTAGATGTACAAAGAGATTTATTGACACCATGAGTTTTCAGCTCACTTCATTAAGGTGAATCACAACCCTATCACCTTCAATGGGTGAAATTTTAAAACACAATTCCAACCAAACAAAAAGAGATTAAATAAAAATAAAAATTGTTTATAATAGCTTGATAAATCAGCAATGGTATCACTTTTTCGTTTTTCACTTTGAGCTGGTAGATTTTTTTAAAATTAATAAACAAGTTTGAATGTTACCAAGTGAATAGCTAAACTCATTTATTTTATAAACTACGGATTAACCGGCTCTCGATCTCCTTTAACAAACAAGTCCTAAACAGGCCGGTTAAGAGGGGTTCTACTGAATCACATGAGATGCACACTACAAATTGTAGGTAATCAGAGAATAGTAGTTTGTGAAATAATTCAAGAAAACAAAAAGCCCTTACTGTCAAAAATATTAAAAAATGTTCAGAACAAATCTGATGAATTTGTAAAATAACACTTTCCCCATCCTGAATTTTTAATAAAAGCCAGCAACGACACTAACTTTTGAGGCAGTCCCTATTCGGCAAGACGTTGTAAACCTAGCTTCCATCAAGTTTCTGACGTATGAAATCTACACCGAAGTTAAGGGAAACTTGATTTATTTTGTATTTGTCAGGCGACCAATCCCCATTTGCAAGTCAAAGTCAGCCCGTAAAACACCAAAAGGAATTTGAGAAAGTCAAAGTGAGCGAGGGGAAGAAAATGCCCAGAAAGTTAAAACAAGGCTCGTGCTAATACTGTACATAAGACAAGTATACTGTATATATGAGTAATGCGAATAGACATTTTGAATTTCCTCAAAGCTTCTACGAAGACATTGCTGCTCCGAGGCATCCCATCTTAATCTAGAAACTTTATGGCAGCCCAATGCTGAAAGAACTAATTCAAAAAATGCGCTAGGCTAATATCAAAGACAAAATTATTCACTTGGCAGTCATAAAATATGTATGAGGCGGGAATGCCCCTACCCCCGAAGGGACAGTAAGCTATAATAATAAAGACTTGCATCATATATCAAATCAGGCAGTAAAGGACACTGGTGGCAATTGGTGAAATGCTACTTTGTAACTCTGGCAAATTTACATGCCATCAGCAAATTCGCAAATTGGATAAAATAGAATTTGCAAGGATTATATGTCAAAAATGACGTTTAGTTTTTTAACAAACTAATGAGGTTAAGTTGCTTGAAAAACTAATGCTGTTAAAATATGCTATAAGACTTAAAATTAGCTAACAATTTCTTTGATATATCTGGATTTAAATTTCATTCACTTTTCTTGATTTTTGGAAATTTTCTTATCTAAAGATGTGATCACGAAATGGATTTCATCCTAGCTGAAACCGATTTGGATATAATTTGTATAAATATACAATGTGAGCATGCACTTGATTCATGATCTCAACGATCCAATATCGCATGCACACACGCATTTAAGATAAAATTCTATCCAAATCTGTTTTCAGCTTGAAAGAAATCCAATACATGATCACAGCTAGATTTTATCCTAGCTGAAAACTGATTTGGCTAGAACAACAATCAATATTTTGAAAATTCATGAACTGAATTCAAACGAAAATATTAAACTTCAAAAAGTTGATTTATAATTTAATAAAATGCCCATTTGCAATTAAAAGACAGTTCAACATGCTAAAAGTTGTAGTTTCCATATGCAGACAAGTAGCCTTGATGCATGCGTTTTAATAAACCGGCCAAAGCATTTGTAAAATGGAATTAAAAACTTGTCGCATGTCCGGGGGAAACGTTTTTTGTTGCTACACTATTGTTCCATGTAAGTTCCAAATTTCATTTAAATCGAAGCATTTTTCACGAAGTTGTGATTTTTTTTTATTGGGTTCTACTTTTTTATGACTCACCGTGTATATGCAAGTTTTTAGTATTCTATAAAGAAAAGTTTACATTTAATGTCTGCCCGCTATTTTACTTCAGCCAGTGTCCTTATTGGTTTAGGAGTCCCAAAACAATTAAGCACGATTTTAAGTTAAAGTCCTGTTGCCTGATAACGTTTTGAATGGCCATGTTTCATTACTCATATTCAAAAAGCTTCATGTTATTAAACAGATTACAGTAGCATCATTTTTCTACTGAATGTAAAAATCTTGCAAGGAAAAGATTCTAAGAAGCTTAAAGGTTAAAGTCTTAGGGCATTTTTCCCTCTGAGAAAGCTTAGGCTAAAAGTAGGAGATTTATCGTCTAGGCTCCTGGTTATAAAAAAAACACGGCAACGAACTTTACTTAAAACTTTTAAAAAAAACTCAAATGCAAATATTGCCAAAACTAAGCTCAGCCTCACCGATGGTTGGCCTTTGTCAGTTTTAAACCGCGCTTAAATTTGTCATCTGGGAATCTCTGCTTGTTATTTCAACGAAGAGAAAAGGCTGTTGTTTTTTTTGCATTTGTCACAGATGCATTACCTCTGAAACAAAAATGAAAAACGAAAAAAAATTCTGGAAAAAACAGCCAGAAATTAATTTGAAAAAAACCTAAGCTTGGCATTAAAATTGCACACTTAAAGAGGAATTTAAACTAATTAATTCAATTTTTATTGCATCCGAAAATTTAAATTGCATCCATTTCCATAAATTATTTCGCCTTTTGTACTAACAAATAATTATTATAAATTATATAACAGATTATTTTGATAATATGTATGTTATAAATTGCAGATGTTAGTTTCAAAACCATATTTCATTAATAGGGCAGTACTACCTGGAGTCACGAAATGGACTTCAGCCAAGCTGAAATCAGATTTAAAAAAAAAAAAAAAGGCATGTGTATAAACTTGTATATGCCTGTGTACATGCGCAGAAAACAGCTAGCTGATATTCATGACCTCTTTGAATCAAATTTTGCGAAACAAACGCATGCGCATATTCAAAATTAACACAAATTTTACCCTAATCAGATTTCAACTAAGATGAAAGGTAATTGATTTTTTTTAAATATACACAAGACTCTTGTGCAGTTGAGGAGTGGCTAGTACACTGGCAACACAGAAAGTTAACCATAAGGCTGGGAGGTTATTATTGATGTTAGATAACAGAAAGGGTATTTTATGGGGGTTGATTTTATGAATCGGTTTCAATTTGTTAACAATGAACTTCCGGTTGGAGGCGAGAGTAGAAGCTAAGCGTTTTCTTGGAGTTCACATTTCGTGATGTCAATTTCAATGTACATAATTACCTGTTTAAGCCAAGGTATTTATTTAATGTATTTTAAATATTATTCTGAGAAAGATTGTCAAGCCCAGAATACAGATGTAATCAAGAACAGAACAAGTATGATAACGTCTATTTTAATAGAAAATCCTGAAAACATTCAAATTGAATTTCACAAAAACTTTACCCAGCTGAGTTAGGCATAATCAAATTGAAAAGATTTGTGTGATAAATTTGTTTGAAATACATAAAGATGTTTTCAGTTTGTTGACATGCCACAGGAAGATTGATTAGAATACACCCATTCATGATAAATTCGTATATGGAAAAAAAGTTTTGTTTTTTAAAATTGATATATTGAACATTAAAGTTTACCCTATTTATCTATTTGAAAAAAAAATTGTCGTGATAAGTTCGCTTAGATTTTATGCTCCAATAAATTGGTTTTAGTCCAACCCAAATCCATAATGGTAAGAACATTAAACTTTTCAAATTTAAGGAGACCCTTAACTGCATTTTTGATAGGCAATAAAAAGCCTATTACTTTTGTGTATAGATTTGAGTGGACCTAATGCCAGATGAATAGCAAAAAAATCGTATTTTCAAAGTAAGCGAAAGATTTATGACAACCACCCTAATCCTTCAGATGGACGCTTTTTCAAAGAGACAGATTAGGTAGGAGGTGTCCCTTTCTGAAGGCAGAAAAAAAGATGAAAATCTTTCCTCAGAAGACAGCAGCAAGAAAAGAAGAAAAAACATTGACAAAATCTGTTTAGGTGTCGGATTTACAATTTGACAGGAGGTTGATCTATATCCAAGCACGTTAACTGATGCTCCAACAACGGATTGCCTATGAAAGAATGAGCTTCAATATAACGAAAATATGGCAAAAAACATACCTACGAAAAGGTCCATTGGCCAAATTTATGATGTGTACCGAACTGGCCAAGGGAAATTCAAAAAGTCCAGCACTCGTAAAAGTAAGCAAAAGTTCACTATCTATTATTTTTAGAATTAACAGGAATACTGCAGACTTAACAAGCAGCAATAATTAAAAGGCATATTTAGATAATTTGATTAACATTATGCTAAAAATGCAACTGTTAATATTATTTTATGACCAGTGGTGTAGCAAGGTTTGGTGGTACCCGGTAGGGAATTTTCTTGTCATTTTATCCCCATTTTAAGATCAAATTTTAGTTTGATGGATTTATGCAAATTTAGGTATTGGTGGTGTCAACACAGACAAAGCAGATCCATATAGTAATTTTTTTTCTGCGCAGGGACACACCCAAACGATGGTTCATATTCAGGATATACTAAGAGCGATTACTGACATTCCGCGAGTGTGACAGAAATGCTCCACTCTCTAAATTGGGCACGTTGAGGTCCAGACGCAAAAAGTTATCTATGGGGTTACTCAAACGTTTTAATTTTTCTTGTAATTCACATTTTGTTTCCCATATTTTAACAACTAACTCGGTCAAATCCTTTCACCAAGCATCATGCCAAGACGGATGCTTACAGTCGGTCTGTGAAGAATCAAACCCAGCTCCCCAGATTGCTACGTGGCCACTAAACCACCCAGCTAGGTTTTATAAAGAGTCATTTAAGTAAACATGTTGCAATTGAAAAACCTTTCAAATACCCCATTTTACTAGAAAGAACGATTCACGAATTGTATTGTAGAAAACACATTCTCTCCAATTCCAAATCAGTGCTGCCAATTCGAGAATCCTTGACTAAAGGCAAGTGTATTGACATAACAATGTAACCAGGTGGCAAATTAAAAAAAAAATGCGTAAGACTCTGGGTATATAGAAGTGAAATTCCTTAGCTCCAAGGAAAAGTTGATTTTATGCATTGCTTTCCATAGGTTAACGATTTTTATTATTAAAATATGCTTAATCTAATTCATTTTTTAAAAAATTATATTTTTCATCTATATCCATAGATCTATACTCCAAGAAAGAAATTATGGGTTTATGATAGCGGAAGTATGAAACAAATAGTTTAGAGCGTAAATTTTGTCCTTTGTCCGTGTTCATTTTTAAATTAAATTTTTCATCCAAAAATGTTAATAATAGTTGAGCTTAGTCTGAGTTATTAATGCTGATGTTGATATCATCAATTGGCATCTTGTCCATATCTTTTTTCAGAAATGTTGAACCTTCAATTTCAATAGTAGCATTTCTTATTCTCAATTTAACTTAGGAGTACTCAAACGAGCTTTTCACTTTGGCAGTTGGATTATCTGCATTTGGCCCACATATGGTGCACATGCGCAGTAAATTCAAGAAGCTCTGAAAAGGTCCACAAGTTGGGTGTCTTCTGTGAAATGGGCACAAATGAAGCTTGCATCTGCCTGCCAAGATACTACAAGATCAACTTTCAGTTAAAACCTCCTTTTTTCCACAGCACTTCTAAAAGCCCCATTGCAGTAGCTCCAGCCAATTAGAAGGCGCCATTTTAAAAACTGAGTCAGCACATGTAAAATGCCCCCAATTAACTGATTAAAATGCAGACGTGCGAAATTTTGCATTTTGCGGTCTATTTGAGTACCCCTATATAATATACGCAATAATCTACTGGTTGCCTTAGGCTAGGCATGGCACTAGTGATTTTGTTTCCACTTTTGATCACCCAAAACCTGTTAGTCGGTATGACAAACAGGTTTTCGGTAACAAAATCACCCCAAAATGGACCACGTTTCAATTATTTAGAATCGGGATTATAAATTATGCAGTGACGAGGTCCCATTGAAACCAATGAGTTTCAATTTGGTAATTAAACAGTTTCGTGAATAAAATCACCACAAACGGATTTGGCCATATCTCCGTGACCTCTGAACGGATTTGCATGTATTTTGGTTTGTTGCGACCATGGATGAATTCCCTACAAGTTTCGTATTGACTTCCTTCGCGTAGGTTGGATACGTACG
>JAQGAE010005520.1:0-11154 GCA_034696685.1 Julus scandinavius
CTGATAAGCCATGGCTGTTATAACAACTCTACTTGTCTACACGTCAAATCAATCTTACCCCCACCTTTATAAGTTAATAAGGGACGACTTTAATGTTAATTTTAATGTGACATACCAAGATGGCGCCATCTTCATTGGAACACTTGTTGTTTCTATATGTAGCTTAGAACGTTTGCATGTGCGGGAAGGTGCACGAGAAGGTTTGCACGTGCGGGAAGGTGCACGAGAAGGTTTGCACGTGCGGAAGTTCTTTTTTTATTTTGAGGTTCGAAATTCTAGAATTCGAATTTTTGACTTTTCTTTTCCTCTGTGACATGAACGTTTTGAAAGTTAGGATGATTTCTGCCTAGTTCTTGCATTGCTTATCTGATAATGAGCATGAATAAACGGTTTTAAAAGTAAAGTAGGGGAGACCGGGCACAGTGGCTACACTTTCTAGAATTCATTTTTTTTTGGGAAAAATATTTAACTTGTAGCATTTTAAAAGAATAACACAGTAATGTACAAGCCTTCATGATCTGTATACATTTTATCATCGTTTTAGATCTACTTTTTTTTTGCTATAAAAGATTAAAGTTGGTTGCGCAGACTGTCCCACTGTGCCCCTATACCGGAGCACAGTGGGGCATCGCATGGGGTACAGTGGTCCACGCGACATTAAGACAAATTTTACACGAAAAAGAACACATCATTGATTAATTGTGTTTAATTCAGCAAGTCAAATTAAAATTCCAAGTATAAATTATAAAAAACGATTAAAATTAACTGTAATTACAGCAGCTTTCATATTTTCACCACTTACTTGTCCAAATGTGTTTTTTTTTCTGTGATTGTGAACCATTTTTACTTTAAAACATAAATTGAAACATGGTTTTTATTTAAAGTTATAATTGATGAGAAAATTTAAAAATATATCCCATAAACATTAATTGGGGTATGCTGGAACATGTCCCACTGTACCCCATAATGTTGTGGTCCACTGTACCCCGTATAACCAATTTGATTTGAATAAGGCCCTACAGCTGACCACATGGCTAATTAACATAAACTTTAGTTTGAAATTATAGCTGGATATATACACTCGTCAACTCGTTACTAATGTTTTATAATTACACCTAGAATAAAAATCCAATTGCGAATTGAATAATTATACTTTTCAAGAACAAAAACTTTTAACTGCAAATATTTTTTTCTATACTTGACTTAGATCGCAGAAATTTTTGTTAATGAAAGAGTACTACAGACAGCTTCTTTGCAAATCAAAAGCATTGGGTTGCTGATAAAACCTGATTTTATAAGGACGTTGTACCACTGTGCCCCGATAGAAAATTTGGAATTCATGTCCAGGAGCTCTCGATCACACAACAAGAGGTTTATTTAATTGGAAAACACGTTGACTACAGAAAGCAGGTGGCGCTGCTTCGGTTAGCAACCAATCAAAATAGGTGGTTTAGGGAAAGGGTAATTTATTGTATAGTCTACATATATATACACACAGGGGCATTATGCAGGTATCCTGACGAGTTTCGTTTCCCCACCCACCCCATTTCTAATTAAATGCGATCAATTATTGATCCCCGATGACTGTGCAATTGGAATGGCGGTGTGACCCAATAGGTTTAATGACCAGAATTAATTGCACGGTCATGCGTTGCATCAACAGTGAGCACAGTGTTCTGACTTTATTTGGGAAGAATTAAAAAAAGCACGTTATATTCCGTCAGGGGGAGCTGTTTTCAAAAATTAAGCCCCATGTACGTTCGTTCGCCTCGCTATATATCTCTTTGATTCAATTAGTTGGTATTGTATCCACATAATTGTAAAAAATAACAATTGAAATTGTCTCATATGCGCTAATAAACCTTCTCCTCGTTGCCACGTAACTTCATTTGCAAAAACAATCATCTTCTACTATATGTGCATGACGTTCATTTAGGAGGAGGAGAACCTGTGCGTGTTCCTCTAAGTTGCCTTCATTAGCTCTTATGTTATGAAGAAAAAGTTTTTAATGCAGCTCCACTGATGGCTGTTTCTGCAAACACATTGTCCATAGTCATTAAGCAGCCACGCTAATGACTTTTGCAATTTTTTAGGGAGGCTTGCTTTGTTTGTTAAAAGCTTAATTGAGAAAATGAGTGATATGAGAAAACACACACCCGTATAGACTTAATGCACCACGGAGGGCAGACTCTTTGAGAGTGAAGGATGGCAATTCATAGGAAAAGAGAAGTTGGGAGGGTGGCTGTTGAGCCTAGGCTTAGCTGGGATATGCATTAAAATTGAAATGCACTTTCCCTTGGCCTACAAATTATTGGTCCTGGATTTTAACTCCGCGCTTGTTATAGTAATCCAACACATGTGCGTTCATTAGTTGGGAAGTGCACGTTCACAGTAAGAGTATATAGAAAAGGGTGGATTTTCACTCAAGCTGTTCCATCCCAACCCCCCCCCCTTTCTTGCTCCTATATTTACCCTCCCACTCTTTTATACTTAATGAGGTCTAATTGCCACTACACACATCGATCGTATACGTGCGTATCCCAGACATGTACCATTAATACCCCTCCAGGACACCCATGCTTTTCCATTCTTGGCCACGTCAGCTGTATTATGGAAGGACTGAGGAGTCCTCCAAATTAAAACATCAGGTGCAGGAGTTCCCATTTCAGATGGACACCGAATTCTGTATACGCGTCTATTTTGCTTTTCAATATATAGAAAGTTCAGTCTGCCTCTGTATATAGGCTATAGGATACGCATATTTTTATTTTCACTAAACTTTCGACTTATGAGAATTAAACTCTTCCACTTTACGACTACCATATTGTTTTTTGTTAGTTTTATTCACACAATATCCACACAAAAAATAGTTTGTAAAAACAGTTAACTAAGAAAATGGTTGAATGCGTGTTATTTATAAGAGAAGAGATAATAAAAACTGTATATAAACAATGAAAAGCAACAGTAAAGAATACACTGATGGAAAATAATCATATATTCCATGGTCATATTCGCATACTGCATGAAAAATTATAAACTAAATGCTTATAAGTACAGTGGAACCTCTGTTTACGAACGTCTCTATCTACGAACAATTCGGTCTACGAACACCATTTGTTGTTTCGCATCACGAATGATGCTGCAGTTCACGAACATGTTTCTCTGGACCTCCAATAAAAGGTCCGAGTTTCTGCAATTGTTTTACTAGTTCCAGCAGAGCATCTTTGTTACGGATAAGTTTTACAAAATACGAGAAACATAAAAAATGTGTTAAAATTTCCAAGGATTTAAATTAAAATCGATATTAGTTTCGAAGATTGAGCCTCAATTGCAAATATGGCAAAAGTTCGTATCTCGTTTTATCCACGACAATTCCGGATGCAATGGATGAGAATCCATCGATGACGTCGATTTGTGACTTAAATCATATAATTAACAACAGAATAGAGTAGAATATTACAAATTTTCCTAATGGAAACAATGTTTGTTGAAGTAAATTTCTTAAACAGAATGTGCGAATGAACTTGATTCGCAGCAACGTCAGCATGACGACACCACGTGGGTGTCTTTATTTCCTATAATGTTGGAAATCATGGATGTATATATTAAACTGCTTTCTTCTAATATTACAGTTATATTTATTTCATTTCTGCATAATTTCCACATATAAAGCCATAACATGTTTTAAAAAAATTCTAGGACAAAGAACGCATTATTTGGATTTACATTAATTGCAATGGGAAAAATTGATACGGATCACTAACTTTTCGGTTCACGAACAGGGTCAAGGAACGGATTAAGTTCGTAAACCGAGGTTCCACTGTATAAGTTTACAATAACAAAGAATATATCCGTTCGACGACGAGTGCCCGTACTCATGAAAATGTCTCGTTTGCTATATAGCTGTGATAGTAACTGCACAGTATATAAATTATTACCGACTTGCATAAGTCCGATCAGTATGTCAACAAGTCACGATCTTTGAAGTTATCGATGTTGATAATACTGTATCAACATGTATGTTTGCATTTCAAAGAGAAACCAATGGGCTAGACGAGTTGTTTTTGCTCGCAGCTACATCTCATGTAAACATTTCATTGAAAATGTGTTTGTAGCATTTTGAGACTGCTATTGAAGATTTAATGAAATCCATTCTTCATCAGAATTTGCATAAGCCAATGCATTTAAACGGAGAGAACAGATTTTAATCGGTCTGGGAGCAAATGCGCTTAATGCTACTCATTGTTGCTCTCAATCCAGTTAGAAGATTCTGTTGGTTGTTCAGTAGAGAGAGAGAGAGTGGTTCTACCCTTCCCATAATCCCCTTCGAATCCACCGTTAATTGCACCCCCATTCACAATTACCCCCCTCTTTAAACGCCTCAGTCTGGACTCCTTTTGGCTGCGTGCACTGTATATAGCACCCCCCTCTCTCTCTCTCAATTTTCGTTGATTTTCTCTCATTGATGAACCTCATCATGCAGCTCATTTTGTGTAATTCGCCTCTTCTATATTGGCTGTAATGCCGTCTTCTGACAATGCTAACATCACAATGTGGGGGGATTGCTGCTTTTAATGGCGACTACGCAGCAGCCAATGTTAACTAACTGAAAATAACGAATGCACCCCTACATAAAAGCAGTGAAGCAAATGCGTCTCCCCCCTCACGTTTTTGATAGCTGCATAGTGCTCGCTGATGATGATGGTGGTGGTGGTTGTAGTGGCGGTGGTGGTGGTGGTGGTGGTGACGACGGTGGAGAGCGAGGCCAGCTTTTCTCTTCTTGCGCTTTCCCAAAATGCATTCAGACTTTTTAGGAAGTTGCACGTATGAAAGGCAGAATTAAGACAACATTCTTTCCTTAACTAGCGGACTATAGGTTCATCAGGAGAAGGAGGGTGGCTCGCTTAACAAAAGACCTAATCAAAACCACCCTTTAGACGCCATCTTGTTTTCCCTCCATTTGCACTCGATTCTTAGAAACGCACTTCCGTACATGGGTTAAGAACTTGAGAAGAAGAAATCCAGCGTAAATACAAATCATATATATATAGTGAACGTGCATTTTTAAAGGAATCCCACGGCATTCAAGACCATGCCTGGAAATATGACAAATTCGGGTTTTTTTTGAAAAAGGTCATGTGACCAATTTTTTTAATTTCGCTTAATTTAATTTAAGAGAAATTTAAAAAATTGGTCACATGACTTTTTTCCAAAAAACCGAATTTGTCATATTTCCAGGCATGGTTAGAAATAGATCTAGTTAAAAATAGTAAATTGGTCTATGAAGCACACAAACGCTTCACGAACGATGCTTCAGTTTACGAACACACGCACAAGGAGCACATGCATATATATAAGTCACGTAAATTTAATACGGTTAATATGGGGTATTGTATAAAGTAAGTTCTAATGCAGGGATATTTCAATAGCAGCACTTGTTTGAATGAAATATAATTTGTATAAAATAAAACACTTCCATTAAATTACTTTTAGGGCGAGAAAATTTCATTGAAGTAGTTTTCGGCAAGATTAGTTTGATCGGTGGTCAATCAACCAATCCAAAGGTTATGGACAAATGGAGTTATCTCTTATAAAATGAAAGAGAATTTTTACACTTTTAAAAAATTATAAAAAAACAAGTCGAGACACGAATTAATTTCGTAAACCGAGTCACAATGCCTGCGACTTTAAACCGATGGATGGACATGGTTCATTTATTTTTATGGTTAAGACATATGACACGAAAAGTTGACTAAGTCAAGTATGTACAGAATAACATGGATTTATATTTCACCATATATATTTTTTCTTTTCCACTTGGCAAGACACAGGGTATAATCATTGTGAACATACCCCTATAATATACAGTGTTTTTTTATTTTATTTTATTTTTTTTGGCCAGCCTAATATTTGACTCAAATATGTTATTTAAATGTCAATGTGTTAAACTGCTAGATTTTAGTGTTTCTGGTGCCGTATTTCAGCTTTTAAACGTCTTAAATGGGTCCATAAGACATTTATATGCATCCTAATGACTTCCTGACATTCGTTAAATTTAACAACGATTTTATAAGTTATATAACATACATTTGCTTTTATCCTCACCAAAACACATAAAAGCAATTCTCGACTGAATATAGCCTGGTTGGACCGCAGGGACCCCTGGTGGCATATTGGAGCCTTTAGCATCGCATTTAGAAAATTTACTTTAGAACAAAAAGTTGTATCTTGGAATAACAAAATTAAAAGCATGCATTGTGACTTTATTGGCCATGTGTAGAAGTTCATATACGCCATCATGGGTTGCAGAATATGATGCATCCCTGTGATTTTAATATGAAAAGGGTCTTTCAAGTCCGTCCTCATTTGAAATAATTGTTTATTATGGTGGATGACTACATTCATGAACATTAGATAGGGTCAAGTGTCGGCACCAGTTTCAATATCAGATGAACCGAGTGTTTAATTAAAACTGCCGCTGTCAATAACCTGTTGCGATGCTATTTGAAATTCGCAATTACATTTTAATTATATACGAGCGTATACATATTGTAAAGGGGGGGGGGAGATAAAAAAAACCCTGTTTACTTCATTAGATGTGCTTAGATAATTGCAAATAAACCGGAATCATTATAATTTATCATGCCCCTGAACATTTGAATTTTCGAAAGTGTGTACACACGCTACTCAGTCGTAACTTGACCCTTATATTTAAATTTTGCGAATGATGTAGGTAGTGCGGTTCAATAAACTCTATTATGGTGTCGCTTTTTCAAAATAATTCTATGCACAAAATGTCGACCACACGACCCAAAAGGCGGCACTTTTTCACGGTACAACGATTGCAATTCTTATAGTTGATTTCATATAAAAAGCGATTGTAAAAGCAGCATCGAAAACTGGTATCATTGACACGAGGTTAAGTTGAACAGAAAGAGGAATGGACTAGCAGCTGGAAACATAGTATATGCAAATTAGGTCAACGTAACTTACCAAACTGAGACATGGTGCAGGTCAACAGAGTCCTTGAGGGAACAATTTAGTTAATAATTGTAGTAGAAACTTAAATCACGCCATTAGCATCACGTGAAGTTGCAGCCAATTAGCATAAACACGTGATTAATTATGGCAAAATGACACGTTTGTTATAATGAGCTACTAACTACATATACTTGCAAATTCAACTCTTAATTAGGTGTAATATATTATGATAAAATTCACCACGAAAAACACCTCTTGACCCACAACTGTTTTGTACGCAATTGCGTCACACTGTGTACAAGTTATATATACAGTATCTACACTTGTATACCTTGTATAACGTTTTCTGAGGTGAATGCAGAGGTTTCTCACATAAACTCTGGGGCGATCATGTCGTACTGGCTTCCTGGTGCCATGAATGGCAGTTACAATTAAATAAGGTAAAATGCGTGGTGGTGAGTTTCTCTCGTAAATGGAAAACTTGACAACCTGAGTACTTTCTGGAAGGTGTTCAACTCGCTGTCGTTGATACTGTCAAATATTGGGGAGTTTATATTACCAAAAACCTCTCTTGGAATCACCATTTCACAAAAATAGTTGGCGCAGCGAACCAACGCCTTAAGATTCATTCAACGCGTATTTCGAGAATTGTGCGGAAAATGTAACGGAAACTGGCTACGCAACTCTGG
This sequence comes from Julus scandinavius, assembly GCA_034696685.1. NCBI lineage: Eukaryota > Metazoa > Arthropoda > Diplopoda > Julida > Julidae > Julus > Julus scandinavius. The sequence goes on from JAQGAE010005520.1 coordinate 7,671, forward strand.
TTTGCCCTATGTTGGAATATTGTGCTCCTGTTTGGAACCCTCACAGGATGCTTCATATTCAGGATATAGAGATGGTCCAGCGTAGGGCAGCCAGATTTGTTAAGGGCAGTTATCAACATTCCGCGAGTGTGACAGAAATGCTCCACTCTCTAAATTGGGACACGTTGAGGTCCAGACGCGAAAAGTTATCTATGGGGTTATTCAAACTTTTTAATCTTTCTCTTAATTTACATATATTAATGCCTAACGACCACTCTAGGAGTAGACATAATCACTCAAATCATTTGACCGAGCTTCGTGCCCCAAGACGGATGCTTCTTATTGGTCCTTTCTTTTTGCAAGCGATCGATGGAATAGCCTACCTGGCGATTCTCCCGATTTATTAAAAATTTAATCTAACAATGATGACTAAGTCGCTACTGACTTAGGGGAGCATTCTCCTGAAATTGGGTACAATCCACTACGATATGGCATTTATTTGCTGACTAATATGGTACTGAGTAGAAATGAATTGAATTGAGGTATTTACTTAAGCTAATATATGCTTCCAACTTATGTTCTACTAAAATAGTGTGTGAATATATTAGACACGCGTTACAGTAACAGAAATTGGAGATAGCGATATTGGGATTCGGATTTGAAAAGTAATGTTTTCTTGAAACTTCATTCTTATCTGTGAAACATAAGTCGAATAGCGTTCTGTTAAAAGCATTTCAAACCTTTAAATGTGATGCAGTTGAAAAGCATTTGCTAATGTTATTAGTATATTTACTGGCATATACGTACGTATGAAATCCAACTCCGCACTAATGTACAGTAATGTCTATCAATTGAACCTCCAGCAGTTTCTGTTTTGTTTAAGTGGCTGCTAATCGATGGCAGGAGGCAATGTCAGATTTCACCAATAGTTGGCCACCAATTTTAATCGCATTAGGAACGTGTCTACTACGTATATCCCAAGCTAGAATTGGGTTTCTGAGATGTTCTTGAAGTGCACTTTATCTGATGACAACAGGTACAAATACTACATGTGTGCGCATTCAGTATACATACACACACACACGTCTACTTACGCAACAGAGAAAACTAAAATGATGGGATTAGGTGGCCATCTTTGATATGGCCTCGAGGCAACGCATATATATAAGCATCAATTCGCATTACTTCACTGCATACATGCCTTAATGCACATTTTCAATAAAAGCAAATGGATAAAATGCACTCATTCAATGAAATGCTCTTCTTATTCACTCCTATAGTTTAAGTAAACTGTTAATTGCGAGGACACGACATTTTCTTCGGTCATGTTGAACGCGTTCTCTATCATATCGAACGATATGTGACGTCACAGTCACGTGCTGTTCTTAATCTCGTGCGCGTGCTGTTCTTAGTCTCGTGCTTTTTGAAATTCTATTGTTCTTTGTTTGGAATTCCATATAAAAATTGAAATTCAGTTCAGTTCAGCTTCTTTTCACTTCTTGATGTTAAAATAAATAGTTCACGTAACTTATTGTTGAATAGAGTTTATTTGGAAGTTATAACGACATCTTAAGATATCAGGTGAGCCGCGTAAATTTAGAGAAAAGTTGAAAATACACCCATACCTCGCTTTACGACCTAGATATGTTCCGGAAACGTTGGCCGTAAATCGAAAAAGTGTCATAATTAAAAAAGCCCGTTATAGCGAAAGGCCGTATAGCGAGGTATAGGTGTATTTAATTTAAGCTAAAACATTTATGAAAAACCTTTAATCTGATTTTTTGTTTTTGTTTCATAGAGCTTAAGTGGGCTGTAAGATAAAAATTGTCGAAAAACACTGTTGAATTTTCAGTGATTTGGTGAAATATTTCATGAAAAGCTCCGCAAAATTCCATGATTTTCTGATACACCTAGAATAAGTTTATACACCTTGAGCTGAAAAAGGTTTTAAAAAGACACTGCTTTGGAGGACTGTATGTATAAAGACATTCATCTAAGCCTCTCTGAGATAGTTTATTAGTCTTCCTCGGTAGTTCCTTAACAACTAAGAAGGTAAAAATAATGTGGTAAATTACAAGTCTTTTAAACGATAATTAGAGAAACGCTTTCCGAGAAGTAACTCCTTAATCAATAGCACCGATGTGTTTTCAAAGCTATATTTGAAGACAATTGTTATTTATTTGGCAGCCCTTATCGTCTGATCACCTTTTTTTTTATAAAAGGAAAAACATAACATTTGACGTTTATTGGCGTCCTAATTTCCCCGTTTCGGTGTAAAACTAATCCTCCGCATGGTGCGCCCCCGATCGCCCCTCAATTACAACGGTAGCGACACCCCAAGTTTTGGCCCATTATTTCTCATTAATGGTACGTTATTCTATAGTAGAGAGAAGAGATAATTATAGGAGATGGTGCAATTCTCACAACAATGTCATCAACGTCTAGCATGAGGAGACTACTCTGACAATAACCAATCTAGTTTGAGTCGGGTTGGTTTTTTTTTCTTCTCCTTTTTTGCAGAAATTGCATGCAGGCTTTGACTTTCTCCAAATTGACAACTGGTTTGTCAGTTTTTTTTGTCGTTCTGAGACGGCTGCTAGTTTTTCTCGGACTTTTCTCAATCTGTATTTATTGGCTCCATACATGCATGCAGCTTGTTATTCTCCTCCTGCAGCAGGATTGAACACTTTGATGGTATGGCATGCTCATTAGCGAAGTGACCGCTTAATTGGACAGCCTATTAAGACAACAACTTCTTGCATCGTGCTAGAGATTAAGCCACCAATAGGGAAGGGGGTTGTGGGGGGTGAAAACGGGAGGAAGATGCCCACAAACACGCTTCACATTCCCCCATTAATACCATTTGGGTGAAGGAAAGGGGAGGATGACGCACGTGTGCCCATCTAAACACACGTTTTTGTTCCCTCATTATAGGTAGGCCTACTCAAGTTTTATAGCACTATAGCACACGCACGTTTACCTGATGGCCAAGAGGATCCCTTAAAACCTTGATAACTCGATACTTGGCCAACAGCTCGACTTTTGAGATGCTACATTTGCAAATTTGGAGGAATTCCGGGGATTCGGAGGCTTGCTCTTGTTAGTGCTGCCAAGGGCAGTGTTTGCTAAGTGCATTATGGGATTCTATCAGCCCACATTACGACATTGAAGTTGCACCGTAGGGGACTTAAGAGGCAACGTCGAGCCATTGCAACTTCGAAATTCTTGCGGTTTTGTTAAATACAGAATGAACTGCTTAAAACTGTGCGGCTTCCCCATGCACAAACGAAATTCTTAACTTCTGACCATTACAGGGATCTATTCCACAAAAATGTACAAGTATTAGTGTACAAGTTACAAGTATATGGAGTTGTAGTATGGCATTCACCACCAATAATCTCAGCAACTTGTAAATTATTAGTAAATGAGTACAAGTGATGTCACAAAAGTACAAGTCTAAGGTGAAAAGAAAATGGCGCCTCGAGAAAATAAAATGCTACTTCTC
>JAQGAE010005521.1:0-11153 GCA_034696685.1 Julus scandinavius
AGAGTTTCAATGGTTGCAATATTGAATGGTCCAATTTCAAAACACCCTTCGAAATAATAATTGGATGAATGGTTCAAGTTTTCTTAATCCAATTGTTTCTTTCACCAGGGGACACTTGTGACCGATTAAAAATTATGATTTTAGTTAGGTTATCGCACGGGTCCCAAGTCGGGACCAGAACATTTTATGCTTTTAGAGGGGTTATTAATTTACACAGAATGCATTTAGATGGTTTCTACTGTATTTAGCAATATGCAAATTTCATAAAATATGGTTTTGTCCCGCTTTGCCGACAAGTTTGTAGACGAATTTTTTCACATCTCGCCGACTTTTCTTCTGACCGCGTTAGTTTAGATTAGGACAGGTTAGGCAAAAATTGGGTTCAGATAAAATAATAATAATACAATTATAAAATGTTATAATGAAATTATAATTAATTATTATAAAATAATAATAAATCATCGTAAAATTATTGTAATTGTACATAATGGGTGTCGGCGAAGAGGGAATTTAGTCGGTAAGCCCTAGCAATGTGTCTTTCAAAAAAGGGTCCCTATACTTGCTATGAAACTCTAATTTAGTCTTTCAATCTATAACTTGGTTAGTTTCGAGAAATTTAGTAATCCTACATCTTGCTGGTTTGGTGAAAATATTTATTCACCGATTATAATTGTGTGCGAAGATTTAACTGAAATTTGAGTTTAGAAGTTGGAATGTAATTACATCAGTTATTTCTACCTTAGTTGCTTCATTTATCATAAAGATTGTATCGTAAAGATTTATACACTTTACTTTAATGTTAACTCTTTTTTTTTCTTCCTTTTTTGTGTTTTTTGCAAAAAGTTCGTGGCCATAGGATCTCGATATTAAACATTCGTTCGACGTCTTCAATTTCCTAAAATATTTTTGCGCTTTTCGTTTGTATGTAATATATTCAATTCAATCTTTTAACAATCTTATTCCGATCGTTTTAAAATTCAATGAAAATGATAAGCAGTATTCTTTAGGGTTCTCGAGGGAGAATCATGCATCTTGAGTCTGTGGTCCCGTGGCACATGTTTCATGGAGCAATGCTTATCTACAGAGAATGCAGTCTTGTCTCTACAGGCAAACTACATGAAAATTCAATGTTACGTTAATTATCTAGCCGAGTGTTTTTCAACCTTTTTCAGCTTACGAAACACTAAAACTAAGCCTAAAAATGTTGAGACTATCACCCATGTGTAAAAATTATACAAGGTGAAATTGAATTCCTCACCACCCCACTTTTTTTTAAAAATCTTCTAGTTATGAAAATTCTGTTTAATGGGGTTTAAAGAGGAAGTCATGTGTGCTCTATCCAATGATGTTGTTAGATTTTTAACTACGATCATTTGTTGACGGAAATCCAAATAATAACTTGGGACTTACTAACTCTACCGATATGTATAATTTAGTAATCGCCAAATTTTTAAATCTTGAACTTTTGTTTCTTTAGATATATTTAGATACCGTATTTTACGGGCTATAAGACTCACTTTTTTCTTCAAAAAATTGCCTCCAAAATTCTCGTGCGTCTTGTACTACTTGTTTTTTTTTTTTTTTTTTTTTTAAATGATTAAAATTTAAGGTGCGTTATAGTCCGTAAAATACTGTATATATTGATTTGCCATGGCTAAAGAGAACTTTCAATTTAAAGTATGGTATTTTGAATATTTAAAAAAAAAATAACAATGTATATTCCAAAAAAACAGAAATTGATTTTTTTAACATTTGATTCAATCAACGTTTTTTTTTTTAGATGACAAAATTTCTGATATAGGCTGTGAACATTGAATGTATCTTAATTCATTTTGTTGCCAGTTTGAACGTTTGCTATTTTGGCAGGCAGACACTTTCTTTGAGAGTTGTTCAATCGTTTAAAAGTGTTTTTGTAGCACTTTTCTCCGCGCATTGACTTGGCACTTGGAATTTAAGATGTTTAGATAGATCTTTGAAGGTTTTTTACTCTTAGCCTTGTCGACTTCTGTTTTCGTAGTTTGCCTAACTCTGAAGTAATCTGTTTGTTCGTGTTGCATCTTTATCGACGAATCCTCTTAGATTGGATGAAAAAGGTTTTAGGTTACTTTTTTTCCTTTTAATACCGTCGTATTTTATCTTCATGGGGGGGTTGCAAGTGGAAATCCTAAGGGTCAAGGGGGAATTTCGCCTTCTGAAAATGGTGGAAAAATCTGACGATGTTTTCGTAACGGGAAACCTAAGTACTGCACAACTATTTACAATATTTTAAGTAAAATAGAGTCGTATTTAAAAATGACACCTTGGGAAAATATTTGATTGAAATTTCCAATAATTATGGTGTTATTATAATTTTTATTAGTTGGGGTCCACTAGTAGGTAAACTTTATGCTTTTAATGCGTATAGTAAATATCAAATTCATGAAACTCATTAAAAAAAATTCATTTCCAAAGTGAATAAACGTATATTGATTGCATTGCTAAATATTATCTTAATAACATAAAGGATCAAATTTCGTTGTTTTACAAAATCTAAAGCGTTATATAACAAATTCAAGATTTGAGATTTATACGAGGGGCAGTCAAAAACTCTTGCATATTCGTTTATTATTCGAAAACCAGATGTCGTACAAAAAAACTGAAATAACCACTTTAAAGAGCAGGAAATTTGGTGTTAGGTCACTTCATGGCGCCACAATTCTTGCAGAATTTCGAACAAACTATCAAAAACAAAATGGCGCCTCACTTGAAAGCATTCACGCGAGAGGAACAACGAAGTGTTATTAGTTTTTTTTTTTTTACACCAATTAATATTTTATTTCAGTCTATTTTCAAATTGATTTACTGTTAACGATGATCATTTTTAAAAAAAATATTTTATTCATTATTTTATTTACATCATGGAATCAATAATTTATTTTAAAATTCTCATCATTTTTCAAAAATTTCCAGTTTTCATGCAACGTTGGCGATGACAACTTTGCTGAAATATGAAACTGTTAATTAGTTATTAATTGTGGTGTTATGGTGCTCACGCCAGACCGCCATGTACCATTTCTAATTATTGACCGAATTCATAAATTAGTTTGAGATAGTGCACTAATGTAATAATTAAATTGCGGTAGTATTATGAAAATCAATGAAAAGTGGCACCAACCAGATTTAAAGCGGTGTCCTTTCATTTCCTAAATATGAAAGTCCTGGGTAGATCGATATTAATCTATCTTTTAATGTTATAATTGCATATTATTAGTACGTAGGAAGACATTTTGTACTGTTTTTCGAAAAAACCCAACTGTAATTACATGTTTTGATTATGATATATAGCGTGTTTAATAATATTCATATATCTTCGAAGGTGCGTAACAAAACATATTAGCCCAGTAGCTCGCAACACCCACTGATTGGTGTGTTTATTGATTACATTTAGATCTATGAAATTTTTAGACATCATTTATTACAAATTAACCCAATCAGCAAATGCAGGTAACTAATGGAAGTAAATTCTAAAGGAGAATAGAACTAAAACAGACAGTACGTTTCATTTCATAAATGCAAATGCTTTTATTAAACACGAAGTTTGACAAAGGATTTCAATAAACGTATTGAAAAGCATTTTCCTTTATAATGGATATTCTCAATCAAAGCGGTTCCTTTGAAGTTTTTAATGAAACATTCACCCTTTAGCGTTCATCTTATAAAAGTATAATACTACTTAATTACACGAAAGACTGGAACAGTAAAATTGGACTGAGAACGTTGTGAGGTAATGAATTCTTGGTATCAACATTTATTGGTCAAGAAACATTAGCAAATGCTTCTTCACCCGGATGGAAAAATCATATAGCTTTTTGTATATTTGGCTAAAATAATATATGTGCATTTAAGTTCAATTCAACTCAGTGAGGGGGGACCGGGGCACAGTGGTACAACGTCTTTATAAAATCAGGTTTTATCAGCATTCCAGTGGTTTTTATTTGCAAAGAAGCTGTCTGCATTACTCTTTCATTAATCAAAATGTCTGCGATCTGACACGAGTATAGAAGAAAATATTTGCAGTTAAAAGTTTTTGGACTTGAAAAGTAATTATTCAACTCGCAATTGGGTTTTTGATTCCTGGTGTAATTATAAAACATTAGTAATGCTGCAATATACCATTGACGAGTGTATATATCCAACTATAATTTCAAACTAAAGTTTATGTTAATTAGCCAGGTGGTCAGCTGTAATGCCTTGTTCAAATCAAATTGGTTATACGGGGTACAGGGGACCACAACATTATGGGATACAGTGAGACATGTCCCAGCATACCCCAATTAATGTTTTTGGAAAATATTTCTGTTTTCTCATTAATCATAACTTTAAATAAAAACCATGTTTAAATTTATGTTTTAAAGTAAAATGGTTCACAATCAAAGAAAAAAAACACATTTGGAGCATGTAAGCAGTGAAAATATGAAAGCTGCTGTAATTACAGTTAATTTTAATCGTTTTTGTAATTTATACTTTGAATTTTAAATTGACGTGCTGAATTAAACACAATTAATCAATGTGGTGTTCTTTTTCTTGTAAAATTTGTCTTAATTTCGCGTGGACCACTGTACCCCATGCCATGTCCCACTGTGCCCCGGTATAGGGGCACAGTGGGACAGTCTGCGCAACCAACTTTAATCTTTTATAGCAAAAAACTAGTAGCTCTAAAACGATGACAAAATGTATACAGATCCTGAAGGCTTTCATATTACTGCGTTATTCTTTTAAAATGCTACCAGTAAAATATTTTCCCTCAAAAAAATGAATTCTAAAAAGTATACCCACTGTGCCCCTGTCTCCCCTATATATCCCATCATGTGCGAAACATGATCCATACATGGCTTATTTCTGAATATAGTTAAATAAGTACCTGTAATTATAATAAAAGTACAACTTCAACATAATAGTTTATGGTACGCCCTTCGTTAAAACCATGTAACATTAGCTCTACTTTAACTCTGTATACAACATGAAAAGTTATATTGACTACATGTGGTTCCACTGGTCCAATCTCTTGTAATTCTTTGTTGCCAAAGGGCAGCCAAACCTATGACCATATATAGACATCACATCTTGCTGAGCTTAAGTGCAAATGGAAAAGATAGCAAAGCCAGAAGGATGTAAGGTTTTTATTTCTGAAGCGCTTTCTCAATAATGATACGAGTGAAAACAGCTTTGGATTTATCGATATAGAATGCATTGCATATGTTTCGAAACAAATTCACCAGCATTTGCAACAACAAAAAGCGTTCAATAATTCAAAAATTGTTTAATACAGAGTCATAGATTTATAAATTTTAACTAAACGATTTTTAAACTACGTTTATTTGATTTAAAGATCCTAGATCAATTATTTTAATTAAATATTCAATGCAAAGATTAAATATTTTGTTATAAATCTTTAACTACTGACATGACCCAACTTGTTCAACTCAGGGTGTCCAGCAGCCTTGAAAATCTAGAAATTTGAGAAATGTGCTTAAATTTTTAAAAGTTAGAAAATGTGCTCGAATTTTTAATAATTGGGAAATATGCTTGAATTTTTAAAAGTTGGAAAATATGCTCGAATTTTTAAAAGTTGGGAAATATGCTTGAATTTTCAAAAGTTGGGAAATGTGCTTGAATTTTTAAAAGTTGGGAAATGTGCTTGAATTTTCAAAAGTTGGGAAATGTGCTTGAATTTTTAAAAGTTGGGAAATGTGCTTGAATTTTTAAAAGTTGGGAAATGTGCTCGAATTTTTAAAAGTTAGAAAATGTCGAATTTTTAAAAGTTGGGAAATGTGCTTGAAGTTTCAAAAGTGGGCAATGTGCTTGAATTTTTAGAAATTGGAAAATATGCTTGAATTTTTTAAAAGTTGAGAAATGTGCTCGAATTTTTAATAATTGGGAAATATGCTTGAATTTTTAAAAGTTGGGAAATGTGCTCGAATTTTTAAAAGTTGGAAAATGTGCTCGAATTTTTAAAAGTTGGGAAATGTGCTCGAATTTTTGGGAAATGTGCTTGAATTTTTAAAAGTTGGGAAATGTGCTAGAAATTCGTGTGTTATACACCAAATTGTGCCTGCATTTTCCACTTGAATAATGCTGGAACAACTCTTCAGATAACACAAAAACCCTATTTTTTGAAAAAAAAATTCTAGGAATTTTTCACTCGTTGAAATTTGACAATTGCATTATTTATTTTTAAGATTCTATGATGGAAATTATCATAAGAAATTGTTCGTTTTTATACCCATCACTGACGAAACAGACGAATAAGTGTAGTTGTTATATTTCCTGAAATAGAATTAGACTGCTGCGCCTACCATCTGTTGTTAACTATTGAAAGCATATCTCGATTTTTTCAATTAATTGGGGGAGGGGTCCGTGAAAAAAAAGTAGTCATCCAGACCGATTGTTAAACATAATTATGCCATTAAATGTCCATTAAGTCTCCCATTATCGCTGTTGTGTGGGTTTATTTCGAGTAATGTTATTGCCAAACAGTTGATTTTCTGCCACTGCTATCTTAGCTCGACCACATCTTTTCATTTCAGTTAATATATATGCAATTATGGGCTAGTTGGGATACCAAAAAAAAAAAAAAAAATTGTTGTTACATAGGGCGATGAGTGAAGGGAATTAATGTAGGCTACGGAATGATCTCTCTTATACTCCTCACCCAGTGTCCATCCAATGTTGTGTGAAACTGAAACAGACCATTTGGAATCTGCAGCAAATTATTATGAGCGTGTCACCAACCATAATTATAAAGACATCGACCAAATGCAATATATGATGATAACACAGACTGAGAGACATAACTCACTCCATATGCTTTTTTTTGGATCCCATTACTTACTTTTAGATCATCCAGCTGCGGTATCTGCCCGTGACAGCCAATGGTATAATCCCATACGATGACATAGCTCAATGTTAAATGACAGTCTGGTTTGCAGCCACCAGAAGGAAATATTATAAATTGTGCTTTTGGGCACCACTGTAATTGATTTTAGTTGAAGGTCTACGTGCATGTTTTCACCAGACCTGGAAAACGTGGAATAGTCAGGAAAAAGTAAGTTATTTTGAAAAACGTAGGGAAACTTAAGGTAAAGGTATGGAATGGTAAAGGTATCAGATATTGAAAACATGGAGTTGTATAGGCCTGACATATTCAGGGAAAAGTAATTTATTTTGAAATTATTTTGAAAAAGACAGGGAAACCCAACCAACAGGTCTTAATCAGACATGAAAAACGTGGAATAGTCAGGGAAAAGTAAGTTATTTTGAAAAAGGCAGGGAATCTCAAGGTAAACGTTTTCATCAGATATGGAAAACATGGAATAGTCAGGGAAGTTGCATAGGCCTGGGATATTCAGGGAAAAGTAATTTATTTTGAAAAAGGCAGGGAAACTCAAGGTAAAGGTTTTCATCAGATATGGAAAACATGGTATAGTCAGGGAAGTTGTATAGGCCTGGAATAGTCAGGGAAAAGTAATTTATTTTGAAAAAGGCAGGGAAACTCAAAGTAAAGGTTTTCATCAGATATGGAAAACATGGAATAGTCAGGGAAATTGTATAGGCCTGGAATATTCCGGGAAAAGTAATTTATTTTGAAAAAGGCAGGGAATCTCAAGTAAAGGTTTTCATCAGATATGGAAAACATGGAATAGTCAGGGAAGTTGCATAGGCCTGGAATAATCAGGGAAGTTGTATAGGCCTGGAATATTCAGGGAAAGGTAATTTATTTTGAAAAAGGCAGGGAAACTCAAGGTAAAGGTTTTCATCAGATATGGAAAACATGGAATAGTCAGGGAAGTTGTATAGGCCCAGGAATATTCAGGTAATATTTTTGAAAAAAAGCAAGGGAACTCAATATATAAATATGATGGGCGGTCAAAATGTCTTGGAAATTCCTTTATTATTCGAAAACCAGATGTCGTAAAAAATAATGAAATGGCCATTTTAAATATCAGGAAATATGGTTTCAAGTCACTACATGGCGCCACAATTCATGCAAAATTTCGAACAAACTATCAAAAACAAAATGGCGTCTCACTTGAAAGCATTCCCCTGTACCACAGTTGCTCAAATCGAATGAGCTTGAGACCGAGCTGCGTCTCAAGTCCTAGATGCATATCACAGCTGCACAGCAAAATGGCCAAGACGAGCTCAAGCTTGAGTTAATGCTTGAGATGAAGCTTAGAAGAGGGCTTGAACTGCAATTTGGTTGAGCAACTGTGGTACGGGTTTGAGTCTCACATTTGGCTGTCTTGAGCTCGTCTTGGCATTGTTTTGTGAAGCTGTGGTATGCATTTGGGACTTGAGACGCAGATCTGTCTCAAGATCATGCTTGAGATACATCACGATGCTTACACAGCATGCTCTATAAGAACACATAACAGCTCTACTTTAATCTGTATAAATCCATCCACTTTTACACCTTTTTCGAACATAGAAAATTCTGTCTTTTGATAATAGGGGCAGTGGACAGACAATAAATAAGCAGAAGTTGTAGAATATACATTAGTACAGATATGTCCGCAGTAAGATTGAGTTTTGTGCACTTGTCCTGCCAGCTGATACCCACTCGTCTTTTGACACGTTCGTAAACCGAAGGAGAGTACCTAGAACTGCATAACTGGGGCTTGTTTAATTTACCACTTTGCCATCTGCGATATGGAAATCAATAAGTCAGCTGGGGTGAAAATATCTCCGAAAGAAAAGCCACTGTCTCGTCCAATTGCATTTCTTTTAATTCAAGGTCTTGACACGGGCATTGATGGACAGAAAAGCAGTAGCGAGCTCTGAAGAAAATTATTGCCTCATAAATTACTGCGCGTAGCATAAACCTAGATTTTCCACTTGCTTTGAGCCATATTCTTGTTTTGATCACCCTGCTGTCTCTTAACCACTTGCTCAATTTCAATTGGGTTTTTTTTTCTTGGAAATTGTATCGAGGAATTTCATCCTTGCTCACCGCAGTTTCAATAGCAGTGTTTTGAGTCTAATTGATGATTTGATATTATCGATTTATTAAACTACAGGGCGAGCCAATAAAAAGTAAGCAAACTTTATAAAAATCATAAAAAGGTTATTTGTTAATGGAATTTTATGAAAATTTGTACAAATATTATTTTTCTCTTTACTTTCGAATTGTCCTCGTTCACGTTTTTTTTAATGACGTAATCATAAATTTGTCTTTCAAAATGGCGTTCACTGAAGAAGAAAGAACACCGATAAGTTTTTTGCGTAAAACGAAAAATTGGTGCTAGGCAATTTTTGAAACTGTTTCCGGAGAAAGGTGCTAACTTTGAACACAAATTCAAATTGGGAATTTTTTTGTATCCTATTTAAGTACAATGTACACATTTTTGAATAGATTCCATTAACGAATAACCATTTTATGATTTTTATAAAGTTGGCTTACTTTTTATTGGCCCACCCTGTATATACAGAGTTACTAAAAAGTCTGTTCCCCCTTAAGTTTTCTTAACGGGGACAAAATTTTAAAAAATCGTGATAAAGGGTACATATACGAACCATGGGGTGTGCAATGTAATGGTGCAAAACAATTTCACCTTTGACCATGTTTTCATGCTCATTCACTGCATTGCTTCGAAGCTGTACAGGAGTGCATCAATATCCATCACAAGAAACTTGAAATAATTTATAGATGGGCATTTAAATACTAAATAAAGCATTTTTAGACTGATACCGTCCTCCTATACAGCTTTCAAAATCAAACCGTATGTCTATTTTGCATCCTTCAAGTACTTCCTGTTTGAATGACCTTGAAAACATGGCCAAAAGTAAAATTGCTTTGCACTATTAAATCGCGCACCCCATGGTTCCTATATGTTCCCCTTATCACAATTTTCAATTTCGCCCCTGTTAAGAAAATTGAAGGGGAGAAAAACATTTTTAGTCATGCTGTATATTGACATATCCGTGGATTGTCACATATGAGGTGTGCCAATTTAATGACTGGATTGAACCTGTTACAGGCGAACAGTGAGCACAGAAATAACAAACTGGGCTATCCTGATCAGGTGTTCTTTCCCCAACATACTGAGTAATTATCAGTTCGGCTGTGGCGTTTGTTTGTAGTAAATCTTGCTCCCACGCTTTGTCGGAAAAATGTTAAACGTTCAAATGTAGCGACGTGGTAGTGTGATGTTTCTTGCGAAACTTGGGAAAACCACTAACGAGTGAGGAGACAGACCCGATTTGTAGAAGAACAAGTCTTGGATCCTTCACCAAGACGACGCTCCAGCGCGCACCACACTGTCCGTGAAGAACTTTTTGGAGAAGCATGGAATCCCAGTGTTGGAAAATCCACCTTGCTCACCTGATCTCGCCCTATGTGACTTTTTTATTCCCCAAAGTGAAATCTGTGCTAAAAGGTAGCCGATTTTAGTGTTAACACAGTGAAAGAAAAAGCGACGGAAACTCTAAACATACTTACAGTGAACGATCCACAGCACTACTTTGCACAGTGGAAAACTCGCATGGAGTAGTGTAGAGATTGCGAAGGGGAGTACATTGATGGTGATAAAGTTGCTTTTGTAAAAGAAAATAAATAAAAAATGTATAGCACCAATCCTCAGTATACGGCCGCTCTTTATACGGTCTTTCGCTATAACGGCTTTTTTAAATTATGGAGCATTTTTCGATTTACGGCCCACAATGTTCCGTTAAAAAAAAATGGCGTAATTAAAGAAAGTGGCCAAAAAATGTGATGTTACCCCAATTTTCACAAACAAGGTCGGATTTGGCTAACAATAAAACAACTTATGGATTTCTCTCCGTTTAAGAAGGGAAAAAATGAAAATCAAAATGCAGAAAGAATTGATTCGTTATACGGATTTTTCGCTTTATGGCCAACTTTTCCGAAATGTATCTTGGACGTAAAGCGAGGTATGGGTGTATATGCTCAGTTTCTAATATGTCCATATATGGCTAAACATGGAGTTTTTCATATAAGTACCACATTTATTTATTCACTAAGGGCCGGTTGCACCAACAAAGGTTAAGCTAAACCTAAGGTTAACCGTGAGTTAACTATAGGAAAAGCATTGCACCAAAGGAAGTTAACAGTTGACCATTGGTTAACTTTAAGAAAACCAATGAGGCTAACCCTG
>JAQGAE010005522.1:0-11153 GCA_034696685.1 Julus scandinavius
GTCATATCCGGCCTTAGCAGACGAATTCATCGCTCATTGTGCGCCACTTTCGCCAAGTGTGAACCCGGCTTTAATTGGTGTAAAACATTTCTGATTGTAGTAATGTGTTATGCATAAGTTCAAGATTTTTTGAGAAACGTTAAGGTAAGAATGAAATGTTACAACTGTCGCTTTAAAAAGAAGTAGTTTGTTTACTTCTGATTGAAAACGGAAGTAACGTTTTGATCATGAAACGTCCGGGGTTTCATACAGTAAAAGTGTATGACCCATTTATTAATTGTTACTTCTTGCAGGAATCATAAATAATGGCTGCAAAGACTGGTAAAGGCTACCGCCTTGAGCAAGAAATTGAAAAATGCCGGGAGGAAAGCAATTGGAAAAAAGTTATAGATTTGGCAGAACAACTAAAGACACGCCCACATGTAACCGGGTTAGGTAAATCTTTCATTCAACTACTGTCATTTGATAAATCGAAGAAGTTGTATATTTGACGTTACAAATAATGCCATTTTATTTATTTTTTCATCTAGAATCCCTAGTCAACTTCTTAATTGGCGAAAGCAAGCTAGAACATTATTTGGAAGAAAATCCTCCTATTGAACAGAATATAAATAAAGCTAGAAATAACCTGGTTGATGCCAAACGTTACTTAGCCATGGCTTTGAGTGACCACGGTGGGCGAGTATGTAATTCAATTAATTCAAATTATTTTTTTTATTTGCTGCTACAGGTAGTTTCTCAAAGTTATGAGTGTCATATGTGGAAATGCATTGCATGTCTTATGAGCAAACCGCTGCCAATTTCATTGTTTAAGGTCATTGGTATACAATATCTCATGTGCTGATTTATTGTTGTTTTTCTTGTTTTCAGAGGGAGACGTTATGTGAGGCTTACTTATTACTTGCAAAGTTACATTTTGCTATGGGAAATTATGAAGAAGCCTTGAATAACTTGCAGTGCTCAGGATTAGATGCGCTTCCAGAAAAAACTATGCCTCACAGGTCTTTGAAAATAGTAGCCGAGTCATATGCAATTCGAGGTATGATCACCTACTTTTACATGTTTTTAATAAAAAAGACCAATTAAAAGTAAAGTTTATATCACTGATGAAGCCTTCTTTTGACACATTCAACATGAAACACTTTATTAGATCATATGTATATGGTCACGCTGAATTACTAAACCAATGGTGGGTGTGGATATTACAAATTTCTTTCACTTGTTTATTTCTATCCATAATTTTGTGGTTTTATGGTTTCCTAATTGTTCAAACATGTTCAAACCTATGAAATGAAGCAAATGTTATCTGAATGTATTTCAGGCCTCTGTTATGAGAAACTTCCACCGCAGTCTACAAGCAAGTTTCAAGTTGCAGAAAGAGAGGAACAAATAATTAAATATTTTGAAATGGCTGGTGATTTGGCACTGCTATATCTTCAAGAAAGGGACCGCTTGCAAGGACAAAGTACACTGAGCATTGTATCCTCGACCTCTGGTTCAACATCCCCCATGCCAACTGCCGATGATAATAGAGTTGGGCCAATTTTGGAAACTGCTCTACAAAGAGCGCCTATTCTTCTAATCAAGAATGGGTAAATCGAATGGACTATTTTATACTGTACCTCTAAAATTAGATAATATAGAAATACTTCTTGTCAACAACACATTTTTTTAATTTTAGAAAGCTTTCAAGAGCCATTGCTCAGTATCGCAGTGTTTTAACATCTGTGGAAGCTTCAACTACCCATTGCCTAAGATTGGTAGGTATTTGACTGGCATTATATGCCAGTAGCAGAACGTTATTTTTTGGAATTGTTTTAACTATAATAAAGCCGTTTGGCTATTTGGATTTTTTGGAATTTAACATAATTTTGCAATTTTCAAATGTTTCAAAAGAATAACTATAAAACTTAAAATTAGAAATCTACAAATTGAGAGAAATGTTTGTTTTAAGCATAACAATTATGTTCAACCAGTCAAACTTTAACACTTGTATTGCTGCTTAAAAATAATTACTGAAATGCATTACAAATATTTTATACTGCAACTTTAAAAGCTATTTTACTGTTAAACATGTATCTGTATTGTTTCCAATTTCTTTTAATTCCAGACTCTGGCTAGACAGCTCGCAGAAGTCCTCCTCAGGGGTGTTAGTGAGTTAGCGTATGAAAGTCCTGAACCCTCTGTAGATGTTGGTAATAAAACCGGAAGTGGAAGTCGAGTTCCTAGCACTTCTGACAGTCCATGGAAACCTAGGAGATATGTAGGCCAAAAGTATGAATTCTCAGCTCAAATGTAAAAGCTGATACCTTTCATTTAATGGAAAAAAACAACTCAATCAGATGAATTTGGACATGCTATTAGGTTGTTGAGAAAAATTGGCCAAGTTAATTATCCCAATTTGATTCAGATCTCTGCAATTACCAAGATTGAAACCCACAATTCTTGGACAACATTTTTTTTTCATCTATGAGGACCCCAGAAATAACATCATTAGCGGATACAAAAATTATCTCTATTTAATTAAATGTTGAATTTGAGTTATTGTACATGACTAAAATCTTCAATTTTGAGATATTTTATTGTTTTCTCAACAACTTAATATTATCTAAAATTTGCTCCTTTAAAGGCTGATTATTAGCTGACTGATTTTTTATCTCGATTTTTACAGCTTATTTCATCCAAAAGATGAGAACGAAGAGATTATTCTTTTGTTATTAATGTGCGAAGCTATGGTTGGTTTGTGTCAGTACATGGAATGCTGTTTTAAATTTTCAGGAAATATCAGTGTTTTTCTCATATTTTGAAAATTCATTGCATATGTAGGCTGTGAGAGAGGCTGTGCTTAGTCGATCGCCAGAGCATAAGGAGGCGCGATTGCATTCGTTTAATAATGCCGTGGCCGTTTTTGATTTAATGACGGTTATTTTAGTGCGACGAGGTCAAGTCGGTGTACTGTGCGAGGTGAGTAATATCACTTAATGATTTTTTGCGAAATTTATCTTCTTTTTTTTTTTTTTGACAATGTGCTTTTTCAGTCTTTTGATAGGGCAATGAAATTTTCTTTCGAAGAGTTTCATGTCTGGTTTCAGTTTGCACTTTCATTAACAGCTGCTGGAAAGGTTAGTTTTTATATGTTTAAACATTATACGAACACTTAATTGTTATATGGACCTATAATAAAACACTGATAAATGTATTTGAAGTTCATAATAAGAACTTTTCAATTTACAGCATGCGCGTGCTGTAATGGTACTTCGAGAATGTTCTCGACTCGATCCTACAAATGCATTGCCAAACTTAATAGCTGCAAAAATATGTTTTGAACATTTAGGAGAAGTAAGCCCTGGATTTAAATTTAAATGATTACCTTTGCATCCCTGAGTCATGTTATGTATGCTACCTGTTTTGTTTCCAGATTGAAGAGGGCCTTGCTTTTGCTCAGCAAGCTCTTGATCGTGACAGGGCAAATTCGCAAAACCTAAGCTCCAGATGTAATCTTATTGTTGGCTTGGGTTACTTTCTGAAGGCTGAGCAAATCTACTTGAAGTCTGAGAGAGAAGAACACTTTCAGAAAGCCCGAGATGCCTTTCATAGGTTTGTACCACTGCTTATTAAGGTCAATTTTTTTTTTGGGGGGGGGGGAGAAGTTTTGTTGTAACAATTTATTACAACAGCAATATTGTGGCCAAATTCTTACGGATATTTTAAAAAAAAATTATATTAGATTTTGGACTTATTTGTTTTGTTAAAATAAAGGGAATTCTAAATTCCTGATGCAAATTGTTTTAAGTATTGTTATTATACTTAGATTTAATCTTGGCTTTTTTACCATAATTTCTCACTTTCTGAATATCAGGATTTTTTTTCTTCATTATAAATTGAATATCCAATGTGAAACTACTTGTATTATTGAAAACCTATTATTTATTGTTATTTTTTTTTCAGAGCTCAGCAGTTAGATTCAAATGATTATTTAGTGGAATATTATTTAGCTCTTTATTATGCACATATCAGACAAGTAAGTATTCTTTACTTAATATTACTCCATTTTGTGTGATGGCAGTTTTGTTACATGTCTTTGCTTAAAAAAAGTAAACAATTTCCCCATACTACTTTGTACATACTCTTTCTCCATATGTTTGTTAAAAAAATTCAAATTCGAATAACCTTTCCTGAAATTTTGAAACATAGTACACCCATTCCTCGCTTTACGGCCTAGATATGTTCCAGAAAAGTTGGCCATATAGTGAAAAACCCTACACGAATCAATTTTTTTCTGCAATGTGAGTTTCATTTTTGTGCCTTTAACGAAGTGAAACCCATAAGTTTTATTTTAGCCAAATCCGACCTTGTTTGTGCAAATTGGGGTAATTTATCACATTTTTTGGCCGCTTTCTTTAATTGCAGCATTTATTTTTGGCTGTATAACGAAGCATTGTGGGCCGTAAATCGAAACTGCCATAATTAAAAAAAGGCCATTAAAGCAAAAGGCCGTATAGCAAGGTATAGGTGTATATCTATAAGTTCAATACTTGTCTATTAATTTTTTCGAAAGCAAGAATGCCAGAAATGTATCATGCCATCAGTCGATTATTGGGTGCAATCTTTGATTAATTTTCTATTTTCAACTTTGTGTAAAACTTAGTTACTAAATTTGTGACTTAATTTGGAAAGATAGGTGAAGCAGTCGAGCATGTAAAGAGAGCACTCGATCTTAGAAAAGAACACATCAATTCTCTGTTGCTGTTAGCTTTGCTGCTCTCGGCCCAAAAACAATACGAAGAAGCCTTGCAACTAATACAAGCTGCAGAGGAGGAGTATCCAGAGAATTTCAAGTAAACATTCGGAATTAGCCGATCGGAAATCTGAGATGTTTTTTTCATTTCCTTTCGTCAACAGATTTCGTATTGGGTTTTTTTCAGCCTGCTGTATATTAAAGCCCATTTTGAGGAGCATTGTTGTGGTGGTGAAGAGGCATTGCTAACCAGCAAGCAGATGTTAAGGTTGTGGAAAGCCACATATGAAGAACAGACACAGAGGTAATGACTGTTTGTTATGAAGTTTTCTTCAACTTTATGCCAGGCTCTCAAAGAATCAACAGAGAATATTTTTGTGATTTGTCTTTATTTTCTGCATTACTGATGTCAGTTAGTTTACAATCAAAATTGGGTAGGTCTAAAGGCCGTATATATGGGGGAAGGATATTGGGGATAGATTCCCCCCTCCTTCCAAAATCCAATAGTTTTACAAATTTCAACCCGAATCCGCCAATTTTACGCGATTTATGGACCATACCTCCCCCCCCCCCTCGAAATGTGATCACATATACTGCCTTGGTAGGTCATATGCAGTGTTTCAGTGCCTATTTTTATTTTTTACATTTAGCGATGCTTACATTTTTGTTATAAACTATCCTTATCGATTTCATGGACCAATCAGATTACATCCATGCATAAAACGGCGCCACAGGTGGCCAATTTTTTTTTAAATTGCATCGGATTTTGGTCATTGTCTCCTTTTTAGGCCCTCTATTGTACGTCAAAAAGTATGCCACGTCTTACTTAGGAGTCGGTTAATCTTGGCGGAAATGAATACATTCTTTTAAAATTAGACTGTTAGCCTATTTATAGCACTGGCGTCAAGTTATTGGGTTTAGTATTCTTGAAAGTTCATTGGTCAATCTCATTAATTAATCTAATCATATCAAATCAAGTAGAATTTATGTAGTGTCCTAGGACTGTGCAATCAAGACAATTCATCTCCCATTAATTAACATATTTTTTATAAGCGTGGCAGCGAACTGGTGTAATGTACCTAATGTGCATACAATTTCTTGCAGGGATTTCAACGTTGCTGATCATGGTCGTAGAAATGCTGCTCCCAACGTTTTTCAGCTTTATTCCACAGAGGTATCTGACAGAGATACAAGTAAGTATCATTGTTACCAAGAATCGGCTTTGACATATACATTTCTAAGTCTGCTGAACAGGATTTGATCACACAATGTGATACATAAACGGTTAATTTGGAGCTTTGAAAATGTGATAAGGGGCCAAAATGGACGTCCCCGAAATTCCTTCGAAAATTGACCCCCATCCCCCATGGTCGTCCTCAATTTTTTTTTTTTTTAAGTAGGATGTCCAGAAACTTTGTTGGAACATACAAACACCCATCCTATAAATTTCCAAGCACCCGCCTCATTACCAATTCCACGACATTTTTCCAGATTTTTCTGATCAACCGGAATTCCAGCATGAAATTGGTGTTTAACACAAAGTTAGGCATAATTCCAGACTTTCCCCGAGGTTTTAGAAATTCAAGTACGTTTGTGACTGGGGACACATTGCTTCTGGTGTCAAATCCCCTTTCACTGAACTTTAAAACATTTTGTTAAACAAAAAATCCAAAAACGGAAAAATATCATCATCATTAGTGGACGTCCATAATAGCTACCCCCTGTCCACATGGTGTCCACATGCAAGCAGGCTCACCCTACCCCCTCTTGAGGTTGTCCTTTTTAAATGGCCCATTAAGAGGGTTTCATGATAAAAAAAATTTGCACAAGATAACTTCCTTTTGCTTGACCTAGCCTATTCTAAACTAATAAGAAAGATAATTAAATCGAAGAGCTTACTGTGATTGTTCTTTGTTATTCCTTAATTCCCAAGAATGTGAACATATTTTTTCTTAAATTGTATATTGCAAAAATATTTCATTCCTAGGATTATAAAGTCAATTTTTGATTAATTCTATCATGTTTGTCTCACACAGCTTCTTTACGCGCCAATTCCGTAGCAGCATCTTTAATTGAGCATGCCCTTTCTGAGGTGGCGTCTTCTATGAGCAGTTATCATCCTCGGCCTGGGCCTCAGCAGGCTTGGTTACTTCAAATTGAAATTTGGTTGCTCTTGGCACGATTGTACCTAAAATTAAACCAGTTATCGGAGGCCAATGCATGTATTCATGAAGCAGGCAACATCTTCCCGCTTTCACATCAAATCATGTACATGGTAAGCTCCTGTTTTATCTATTTTCCATTTTACAGATGTTATTCTATCTGCATTTATTGAATTTGAATTGCATATACATTATATTTGTTTTTTCAAGTTAAATATATGCAATTAACATACTTCATATTTTATTAGTGAATCAGGGTGTTCGACAGCCTAAAAATCGGGAAAGTTGGGAATTATGCTTACATTTTTATTACCTTGAAAAGTCTTGAATTAAGCTTGGAATTCGTGTTAAGCACCAGTTTATGCTTGAATTTTCTGCCCACGTCAAGACATTTCTGTTAATCGGAAGAATGTTTCTAAAAAAATAAAAAATAACCTTTTTTTAAAAAAAGATTACAGTCGGAAAAATATTGTGGGACGGGTCCTTGAAAATCCTAGAAATATGTTTGAATTTTTCCTGCAAATTTACTGGACACCCTGTGAAAGCAAATCGGTACCTTACAGTGTTAAACAAAATAGTGCAGGGATCCGCAAACTGTGGCCCTTGGACAAAATTAGTTCCACTGTGGCATTTACGTGGCCTGCTGACTTTGACATCAATACTTCAGCAAATCAATTTGTATGATGATGATATAATTTTCCCTGAAAAACATGAAAGTAATTGAAATCTGGCCCTTTTCCAAAAGCGATTACTGGTCCCTCATGTAATGGTGGCATTTTCCCATATACATTATCAAAAAAAAAAAGTTAATATCGTTAGTGGGTTTCTAGATATAAATAAACATGGATCGGAAAATTGGGCTGGAACCGTGTGCTTTGTACAATTCAATTTCCATGTGTACTTTATTTGAAACATGGCTATGGTTTGAGAATAAAATATCCAACGTATCAAAAGGTAACGATTTAGGAATGATATTACGTATTTAACTAAAAGCCAAAAACTATTAGCACCACTATTTTGAAACACAACAATTCCTTAATTTGCATTAGCATAAAATCGCCACGCTTACGTCTCATCATATTGCTTTTACAGAGAGGACTTATTTTCGAACACAAGCATAACTTTTCGGAAGCGAAGAAGTGGTACCAAAACGCAATTGCCATAAATCCAACCCATGTTAAAAGTCTACAGCATCTGGTATGTATTTATAAATGGACTTTGCATTAATGTATGTACATACGGGCAATAATTTTTCTATTGATTTAAATATCCATTATGTAATTTTTGGTTGTTTGTTTTTCTCAAATAGGGCTTAATTCATCATTATCTTGGAAGTAATCACTTGGCAGAAAAAATTCTTAGAGATGCAGTGAAGATTGATCAACTATCACACAAATCGTGGTACGTGTATATTATTTATCTATGTTCATCTATATCGTGAGTTTATTAGATGGTATCAAATACCAAACCTTACCTGATTTTGTGGTAGTGAGATTTGCAGGTGGTGGTGCTCAATTCCTCACTTAAATAATAAAAAAAATAAGAAATTTGCAAGGAAATATTTTGTTTAAATAATTTTGAGGGCAACAAAATGCAGACAATGTATCACAGTGCAAGAATTCAAGACAATCTTAATTTTTTATAGGTATAACATGGGTAAAGTATTGGAAGCTATGGGGGAATACGAATCCGCCAGTGAATGTCTTGCAACAGCCATTGATCTGGAGGCGACGTGTCCGATACTTCCATTCAGCACCATTCCAAAGTGCTTAGAATGAGTGAACTGAAAGTAAGTTTATTCCCTTTTTTCTTTAGGTAAATTCCAAACTTAGCCCACTATTAAACAGGGTTATGCTCTTCCTGCTTCGTCATTCCACCATTGAAGGAGTTTTGTTTGTTTGTTGAGCAAGGAATATGATGCAGGATTGAAATTTAGTTTTTGAACCTCTGTTTTAAAGGAATAATCGAGAATATCTTATCGTTCATATTCTTTGTGAGACCAGATGTAAATTGTCGAATGAAATGTGTTTATGGAACTTAATAATAGTCTGTTTTAGGGCATTCAAAATCTGTCCCAAATCATATAACTACACCCATACCTCGCTTTATGGCCTAGATATGTTCCGGAAAAGTTGGTCGTATAGCAAAAAGCCGTATAACGAATCAATTCTTTCTGCATTGTGATTTTCATTTTTTTCCTTCTTAAACGAAGTGAAATCCATAAGTTGTTTTATTGTTAGCCAAATCCGATTTGTTTGTGCGAATTGGGGTAACTTATCACATTTTTGTCCACTTTCTTTAATTACAGCATTTTGTTTGGCCGTATAACGAAACATTGTGGGTTGTAAATCGATAAAGTGCCATAATTAAGAAAGGTCGTTATTGCGAAGTGCCGTATAAAGAGCGGCCGTATAGCGAGGTATAAGTGTATCACAAAAGTTAAATTACTTCATATCATTTTATCTTAACCACAACCATACCTCGCTTTACGGCCTAGATACATTCTGGAAAATTGGGGTAACTAGCACATTTTTTGGCCACTTTAGTTAGAAATGTAAACTGGTCGGTACAATGGTTGAAAAAAATTTCAAATCATATGCTGTTTATGTTGCATGTTGCCGACAGCATGTGTGACCGTGTTTGCATTTTTAGACAAAAAGTAAAATTCTTCAGCAAGTGAGTTTCGGAAAAAAATATTGTCGATAAAAATGCATTCATCATTTCAAAGCTACTTGGTGAATCCTTTTCATCAAAATATCAGGACACAAATATTGTTAAATTCATTTGTATTCAGAAGGCCATCCGTCGATGCGGGTTTTTTTCCTTTAAAAAATATACAACAATGAAAAGCTTGGCTTGCCATTTTTAGTTTTCGGTAATAGCCGTTTTAGCATTTTTGTCAAAACTTCAAATTGGTTTAGTATCTGGTCTCACAAACGAATGACGTTTCAGATTTCTTTTCACTTCAGTATTACTGTCAAAAATGGTTTATGATTATGTGTTATTCATTTGCAAATAAATCCAAATGAATAATTTTGGGTCACATAAAGTAAAAATAAAGAGAATATTTCTCATACAAAAATTGGCGAGAATTAGTTAAAACTGCTTGGTGGGTTCTTTAACAATAAAAAGTTGCCTTTTACTCAATGTATTGTGAGGCTATAGAACTCGTTAATAATTGAAAGTTTTGTACAGATAAGGTCACCTCATAAAACGTCAATTCATTTTATAAGCGAGTAGTTATGGTGTGTAATGTCCCAAATGGACAAGATTTTGTTTTCACATGGTCCTGATGATAGCACGATATCCAACTGGACAATTCAATTAAAACAGGTTCCTAAGCCTTTGACGTGTTTTTTAGTTTTCCTATTACATTTTTCAAATTTACAACTGAAAGGGAAAATGTACTGCATGAACAAACTTATCACTTATGAGAAACTTTACGAATTAACCTCCATGAAATTTTGTGGAAATGTTTATTTTTTCATAGATGTCTAATGATTATGTGTTAAATTGCAAAAGAATAATTTAATGTTGCAATAAGTCGTTATGTATAAATTATTGATTTGGATTACCCGTTGTTTTTCTGCAGTTCTTGTATTTTAATTTAATTCTTTACCGATTGCTCGTCTGGTTATTATTATAATATGTTATTGATGCTGTAAAAATTTTAAATGCATGTACATATTGTATTGTAAGCCCACCTTGAAAAAGTATGACAAAAATGCGTGAATAAAAATTCTAAAATAAGAATTTAACTTAATTTTGTGATTCTGGGTAATATTATAATTTACAAAAAAGTGCTCCTTCTCCTGCAACTGCTACATATTAGTTTTTGAAGTACCATATTTTAATAACGAAATTGGTATATTTTCAGCAACAGCTTTATTTTATTGGCATCAACTTAGAATGCATTGCCCAGATATAACAAATTTTTAAAGTTTGAAAACTTTAGATTCATCCAACGCATATTTCGAGAATGTGCGGAAAATGTAAAGGAAACTAGCTACGCAACTCTGGTTCGCCCTATGTTGGAATATTGCGCTCCTATTTGGAACCCTCACAGGAGGGTTCATATTCAGAGATGGTCCAGCATAGAGCAGCCAGAATTGTTAAGGGGGATTACAACCCTATACCTTTCAATGGGTAAATTTGCAAAGACACTCACAGTCAAGTAAAAAAAGATTAAATAAAAATAAAAATTGTTTAAAATAACTTAATAAATCAGCAAGGGGCTTCGCTTGTCATTTTTC